>PVJL010008117.1:25634-70096 GCA_004026885.1 Lyroderma lyra | reverse complement strand
TTTTTTTTTTTTTTTTTTTTTTTTTTTTTGGTTTCCTTTGTTGAGTACTCTGAATAATACTGCCAACATTTTTTTATCCAAAGATTTTCCATCCTCTGTATTTTAGTTTATTTCTTTTTGACAGAAGAGAATTTTATTGGATCATTCATTATATTTTGTTGTATTTTTTTCATTAATTTCTGGATTCTAATGATCTCAAGAGCCAAAGGCCATTATATGAAAGCATAAAAGGTGAAGTGGATAGTAGGCTGCAAAGAATTTAGAAAAAAATGGTGGATATGATTCAAAAGTCAGAGACTATAGAAGGAAATAGGGCATTGGTGAAACTGCCTGCCCTCTAAAATACAATTCTGATCATCATGTAAGAAATCTTTCCAGTGAGGAACAAAGATAGAGAGTGTTCAAAGTCGTCTCCGTGAGCTGAGATTTTGTGAAAAGAAATGGGCGAAGGGTGGAAGGAGGGACATTTGACTGTGTGCCAGCACTGAGGAGTGGGAAAGTCCTACGTCCATACTGGGATGCACAAAGCATAGAAACACTAGGCGTGGAAAAGATGCCAAAGAGCAACGACAAAATATTATATCTGAGCATTATGAGAAGAATAAGGGAGAATTAAACTCCTGCAAAGGGGCCAGAGGCATAATATCCAAAGGCAATCGATTACTCAAGGGAAATGCTTCAGGTTCTTTTTTTTTTTTTCCCTCCTTTGAGGAGAACGGTCTTCAAAATGGAAAGGATGGAATGGTCTTGACTCCACAAAAATAAAACGCTAGGGAGAATGGGTCATGTTGATGCCCCGTGCCAAGATGAGTTACAGTTCTATGTAATTCACACAGAGCCCCTGGATATTGGAACGACGTGGACATTTAGATGGACAGACAGTTGGAGTTGCACAAGCTATGTCCCAACTTTCCCCAAGGTGGTTCCTGGTGACTGTAGTTCTCTCTCAGTGGCACTCTCCATTACAGTCCTGGAATGGATGCATGAACAGTTTGTTAACAGGAATGAGAGTATTGATCGGTATCTGCTGGGAATTTCTATATTGAAATAGTAACCTTCCAGGGACACGGAGTATACCTGATCCTGTCATCAGCCAGCTTTCCTCGGGAGGTCCCTGAAGGCCAGTTTGTCCACAGAGAACAAAGCTGGTGAAGACACGTTGCATGACGCTGCTGGGCCTTCAAATTCCACCCCCGCCCCCCAGCTTGGACTCCGGGAAGCTGGGCCACATAGAGCATCCCTTTTGTTTAAGCTGGAAGAAGTAAAGGCCTAAGATGCCATTTCCCCTTAGAAGAAGGGTCCCCCGCAGTAAATCTGACTCAGCAGATCATCCCAGCCCCTGTTCATATAGAGGCCTGTTAGCAGAGCTCAGCTTTGGGGTTCGGGCGGGAGGTTCAGAGGGGACCAGTGGAAGGCCAAGGGAGATGGCCAGAGGGAGTGGCTTTGACCCCCTTATTACATCTTCCCAGTAGAAACTTGTCAAAAGGGAGAAACCATGTGCACTACCCCTGTATCGGCCTATTTCCACTGTGTCACAAACAACTTAGAATCTCCATGTTCACTATAGTGAATATTTCACACATGGTGTGTAGGTCAGCTGAACTTGGGCTTCTCTTGGGGAGCTTAGGGCCCAGTGTGTGCTATGTCTCTTCCTCCTAGGACTCAGGCTGAAGCAGCAGTGGCTGGCTTGGGCCTGTCCTTTCCATGGCTGGAAGGCAGGAGCTCAAGGAACCTTATTATGCCAAGTCTATGGCCCAAGGCACATAGCCAAGCCCAGGGTCATCGGGGCTTTGTCTAGTATAGTGGGAGGCACTAGAAAACGACCCAGCAAGACATGCAGATATATACAGACATACGTTGAGGATATTGGGGGTTTGCTTCTAGACCACGTCATTGCAGTAACATGAATACTGCAATAAAATGAGTCACATGTATTTTTTTGGTTTCCCAGTGCGTATAAAAATTATGTTTACACTATACTGTACTCCGTTCAGTATGCAATAGCATTATGTCTAGAAAAAAAGAATACGCATACCTTAATTAAAAAAACTTGCGCTAAAAAGTGCTACTATCATCAGCTTTCAGTGAGTCATAATCTTTCTGCTGTTGGAAGGTCTTACCTTTAATTTGTAAAATGAATGCAGTATCTGTGAAGCACTATAAAGTGAAGCTCATTATAACGACGTATGCCTGCCATTTCTATTAGAGGAAGGAAGTAGAGTTGGACAGTTATCTGCCCCAATGACTTTTAATTAAATACGTACCCTCAAAGGCTATGGCCCAGACAGTCCCCGGGAATTTGACTCATGTATGTAATAATTCTTCTGTATGGGTGTTTGGGGCATGAGTAGTGGAGCCTGTAGAGTTCCCTTAGCTGATACTGTCCTAGGGGGATTGGTTGACTAGTTACTTCATACGTATAAACAGAGTGACATGATTGCTTCATTTCTTTTTACCCTTGGCTATACTACTAATAATATAGAACTCAAGGATAATTAGAGTAATTATGACTGTTGTAATGGTCCCATTCATTATACTGGCAGCAACACCACTGTATTCTGCATGACTGGAGCCACATCTCTAGCACTGTAGCCTGGTTTGGTGGCTCGAAAAGGCCAATGATAAATGGCACTGTGTTGGGTCAAGGGCTGCCCAGTTGCCGCTCTGTCTAGAAACCCAGTCACATCATAAGCAGCAAAATAAACCGGAGCCATTTGTCCTTGAGAAGCTCAACAGCAGGTTTTCTGGTATTTCTAATGCTGCCTTAAGGAGGAGCTCGGGCTGGGTGTGTGCGGACACAGAGCCAAATCGGGAGGCAGCAGGTGGGCACTCAGGGAGGCATGTCTGACCAGGAGCACCCTAACAGTTTGTGGTATTTACCCAGGGGATAGACTGTGAACTCTGATCATTGCAACGTCTTGTCCTCTGACGTGTTCACACAAAGAGCAAGCAGGCCAAGAGGTTAGATGACCCTCCCACCTGCGATTTGTCTGTCTGGTGGGTCGGAGGCTGGATATCGATGGGCATGGAAGTGGGCCAGGACTCCAGCGAGGAAGGCAGACATGACTGTTGTGAGCTGTAAACAGTGGACCACACGAAGAGGACCTTGTCGTCTGAGATGGTGTAGCATTTGACCTTCGGGGGCCGTGTGACTAGACCTCATGATTTCCGAGGCGCCCAGAGCTCACATTGCACGTGCTGAAAGGGTGACCTTCAAACTCCTTGGCTAGCTTCTCTCTCCCTCTAACGTGAAATAAAACCTTAAAAATGAGTTGAAAGAAGAAATAATTGATTCCACTGCTTCCCAGAAGACCTTGGTTCCAAGGGGGATTAAATTCACAGGCCTGCCGTTTTCTGTGGGTGCATCTTCCTCATCTTTGATGGTCACTTGTCTCTCCTTGAGAAACTGTCTCTCTTTGAACACAAAACATCTCCAATTTTTGAAGACCAGTTTTGACAGATTTATTGCATCTGAATTTCAGAACCCCAGTTTGTACCTTTTTCCTCCATTGTTTGATGAACATTCTGATAAATACACCTGGGGTAGAGGGGCAAAAAGGATGACCAGGTGTTTTTAGAGACAGTATTTTCATGAAGTAGAATTGACACCAGCCTGCAGAACTTTAAAACGTCGTAAAAATCTGAGTGTTTATCGCACCGCCCAGTAAGTCGTGCTTTGTCTCCGGTTTTCAGGTTGCAGATTTGAGCATGGGGGACCTGCTTTTGCACACCACCGTGATATGGCCGAACCCACCGGCCTCGCTGGGGAAATGGAAAAAGGAGCCAGAACTGGCAGCCTTCGGTAGGTACCAGAAGAGGGTTTGGGGCTGCGGGGGGCGGGGGAGGGGGGCAGTAGGGGAAAGGCTAGCTTATTTTTCAAATAAGGATGGTTCTATCCCATGACACAGTTTATTTAAATAAAGTTAATTACAGTTATCTGAATTGGTCTTCCTGCTATGGCCACTAACGTGCCACAAGTACTCAATGAAGCCTTGCAGCTAAGTGTGGCCACCAGCTACCGGGGAGGGAGGGGATGGCTGTGTGCCAGTCTACCCCGGCATCAGCATGCACGCAGGAGGAGATTTTTTTATTTTGCTGCAAATACCTTTCTGAACTAATGGGTTGCTAATAAACCAAGGGGTGGGGGAGTGAAAAATCAAGACAAAACTTTGTTTCTGAGACCCAGACCTGAGGTCTTCTATTCTCTCCTGACCCAGCTTGCTGCACAGGAAGCTGGAATCAGGGCATCCTTCCCAGCTGACCTCTAGTGGCAGCCTGGGTGCCTTAATCCGCTGTGAGGTGCTTCACAATCACAGCAAGACCAGTGCCGGGGAAAGCAGAGCTGTTTGTGAGCGACTGATTTTGCAATACACCGGTTCCGATGGATGTGCTTGCTGGAATTAGAAAGCTCGTGTGGTTGTACTGTAGTACGCTTTTGGGAAGACAAAAGCTGTGGGTCAGCACTCGGGGAATTGTGGGTAACGCAGGGAATCTGAATTGCTATCGCAACATAAATGTTTCTGTGGCGTGCGGCGTTGTTCCTGAGTATAAAATGATCAACAGTTCGTGCTTTTGTTTTATGTTGTGGTTTTTGCTAGGCTCTCCCCCTGGATAATATAAAGGAAGTCTAGTAGTTCCTTCTCTGACCTTATTTTTCTGGGGGCGGGAAGGGGAGGATGTTGTTTATTACTGCTGCTTCAGCTGGACTCATTTTTCTCCTCCATGATATTAACTAAGTATTCCCAAATGGGACGTCCCAGGGATATTAAATCAGAGTATTTAATACAAAGATTTGTTGGGCTTCCTTCATATTTTTAAATTCATTTTTATTGTTAGACTTATTGGGGTGACATCTGTTAGCAAGGATTACATAGGTTTCAGGCATACAATTCTACAGTGCATTGTCAACTTGTTGTATAATAAGTTCACCACCTAGTGTGACTTCTCTTTCCATCACCTTGTATTTAGCTCCCCCCACCCCCTCCCACCCTGGGCTTCCTTCTTAGGTCACCCCACCTTCATTGAGATCCTTACTGACATTCCCAACATTGCCATAGAGCCACTGTAGCTGGTGATGGCATTTCATTAAAAATAGCGAACGAGCATAGAAGTGTACAGGAAAAGCATGTGGCGATGTGCGCTATACCAAGGAGTATGGGGGCATTTAACGGACTGGTAGTTTCTGATAGGGGTGGGTGTTAGTGGTGGGGGAGGACAGTATTAGTTTTCTTCAGCATTACCAGTTGGGTTTCTTCTGTTGCATTTTCTTCTTGGAGAAGTCTGGGAGCTCTCTGATGCTTCTTGGTAGGTCATTTATGGGGTGTAGGATTCCAAAGTAAGTGACCCAAGCCGTCTGCCTCTTTCTGATGCTGAACTCAGACGACCAGTTCCAGAAAATCAACATTGGGATTTTTCCTGACTGTCCCTTAAATTTTACAGATTTCCTGTTGTTAGAATGAAGCAGATTTGGAATCAGATCATTTGAGAAAGGTGGAGTCAAGGAACATTTTTTGCGACGAGCCGTGTACTCAGTATTTGAGGCTGTGTGGGCCAAGAGGCCTGTGTTTGGTCTGCGTCCCCGTTCCCTGCCCTATGGGCTGTTTACCCTGTGGCTTCTGGGCCGGGAGCCCCCAACCTGTGCTGGTGGTAAATGAAAGCTGCCGTGTCCCCTGCCCCCACCCCCATCACCCTGAGGCAGACTCCGAGGGGGCTGTAGTTATAACAGCAAGAGGCCCTGTGGTAGGGGGCAAGCTTAGCATTCAGAGTTCTCCCTACAGTAATAGTGAGGAGAAGGGAAAGGATTGAAGTCGGGATTCCAAGTCAAGGCTGACTGTGGCCACCCTTGTGAGCTTATTTATGGATTCCCCGTCCTTAAAGGGACATGTGTGGCAGTTGGGGTATGATTTCAAGTAGCGAGGCAGAACTCACAGAGCCTTAGAAAGGCCTTTTGGAGTAAGGAGGTGTGGCTGTGAGGAAGTAGGTGACCTGCCGTCCCACAGGCAGCTCACAGGTTAAACCGTGGTTGCCTTATGTTTTGGTTTACCAACCTCTAATCCCAGGAAACAGTGCTGCTTTCTTCTGAAACTGAAGCTGACCTGCAGCCAACCCAGCGCCGTGATGGTCACAGGATGGCTCATGTGTACTCAGTGTTTATCAGCACCTTTAAAAGGAAAAAGAGAAATAGCTTGTCTGGGTTCCAGACTGGAAGGAAATTAGCCGTTTACCTTTTGGGGGTTAGAGAGCTGTAGGCTGGCAAGGGTAGTCAGGGCCTTTGGAGATCAAGGCCATGTTTAAGGGGATTAGGCTGCCCGGGAAGTCAGTTAAGTGAGAACAGCTCCCAGGATCAGGGTGAGCTTATGGGGGATGGGAGAAGTGGAGGTGTTCATACCCCAGGTGAGGTTCATTCTGGCCCTACCCCTGTGATCCAGTATGGTTGAGGTAAACTGAGGCAGGCCAGTAGCTTTCTTCGACCTTGGCAATTGTGCCATTGAGTTGTGGTTCTAGTAAGGCGGTAGGTCTTCTTGAGACTGAGGTCACTGGGTGCCCTCTCCTGCAGTAGAACTCTCTTGCTTTTCAAAGGACCTGCTGTCCTGGCCACTGGGATTTCTGAATCCTTCATGGTGGGAGCATAGGGCCTCCTCGGGTGCTGGTGCTCAGCCCCCATGCAGAGCCGGTGCATCTCACTGGGGTGGAAGGAGTGGGAACCCCTGGGATCCTTGAGGAGTTGGGTATTGTCACGTGTGAAGGGCTGGGGATGGTCCAGACTCACTGGCTGGAGTTAGTTTCTTTGCAGCATCAGGCTTATTCTCCTGCCGTGGAGATCGGGGTTACCCTCCACAAAGGGGAGACTGACCCATCCCCAGTTGGACATAAAATGAATCAGATCCTTTGGGTTGGTCTCCAGAGGGCTTTGGAACCTGGGGGCCCGTCCCTGAGGGCCTTAGTCATTCTGTGTCGGGCACAGCAGGCGTGCCCCTCCAGCCACTGCATGACAGGGACCCTGCTCAGGGCAGAGACCCTCTCAGGGAGAGAGCCAAGAATGGGTGAGAGGCGTCCTTGCCATCCTTCTGAGCACCAGTTCTTCCGGCCCCTTCTTGAGGGGTCAGGATCTGTGAGTGTTAACTCTGCACGGTATTATTTAAGGAATTCTGTGGAGAGACACCCCTTACTGCATTGCGTCTCCCCACCCCTCAAAGAGTATAAGAGGGATGCTCCGTGCTTTCTGCTTCGACAGTTTCCTGTGATTCAGCCTGTTTGGAAGGAGTGGCATTACATTCTGTTTCGCTTTTTATTATGATGAATAGTAAAAGATAAGTTATAGTTCTTGAACTCTGAACACACTGTGTGTGTAATATTAGCTTAATTTGCATAAATACAAATCACCCTTAGTAATTTTATTATTATTATTACTATTATTAAAAAGTTTGTATTATTCGTCCAGCTGCTGAACTTTAAAGTTCCTGGGCTCTAACAGGCTTATCTAACCTGCGGCCTGTGGGCCATGCGCGGCCCAGGACGGCCTGGAAGGCGGCCCAACACAAATTTGTGAACGCTCTTAAAACGTTACGAAAATGATGCACAGACCTTCTTTTAGCTCACCAGCTGTCATTAGTGTATTTTATGTGCGGCCCAAGACAATTCTTCTTCTTCCAGGAAAGGCAAAAGGTTGGACGCCGCTGGTCCAGAACATTTTTGCTAAATATGTTAAGGGTTGTAGTTTTAAAGTTGAAATAACACCCTCATTGAAGTGTTACGTTTTACCCAAAAGTTTCCAGTGGGGCGGGGGAGGGTGTTGTTTCCATTTATTTAGGCGTCTGTGTTTATTTCGGAAGGGGGAAATTTCGTCTCGCCAGGCCTTCGAGTTTCGCGCCCACGGCACACGGGCGGAAGGCCGAGTGGGAGTTGGGTCACCGGGAGCCCGCTGCCCTCCGCGGAACTGCCACGGTGGTGCCTTTGTTTTTTACCACAAGTCATTGAAGTGAAGGGGAAAACCCCACGCTTTCTGTGCTGTAACCGCCTTTATTTTCTATTTTTTTCCAGTCTTCAAAACTGCTGTGGTCCTTGTGTATAAAGATGGCTCCAAACAGAAGAAGAAACTTGTAAGACTTCTTATTTCACCCCCAATCGGAGAGGATCTCCCTTCCTATCTGCTTCTCAGTTATGTCTGCATCGGTGTAATTCTGCTCCGTTGTCAGCATGAGCCTTCTAGGATTTAATGCTTTTTTTAAGTGTTGCTAAGGACTCCAGGAGATTGCCTGTCCAGCCTTCTCTCAGGCAGGCTCACGGTTGGAACATGAAAGTGAACACCCTTGGGCTTGCCGTGGCTAGAACCTTCCGAACACGGGTTTTTGTCCTTTCCCTCTTTTCCTGCCCCTCTGTTCTTGTTTTGGGGTCCCTTTACTCCCCTCTCCTGTGTCTCTTTTACTCAGATTCCATTAGCAAACTTACGTGCCCTCCCCCCCATCAGATTTATCACACAGCCTCTTGTTTGCTGATGGATGGGGGCAGGTGCACCTGGGGTCCGGCTCCCCTGGGCAGGCCCGGGGGTCCCTGTGTCACGGTTTTAGAGAAGGTGGGGGTCTAGCTAGAGCAGAGGGCCTCATGCGCCTGCTTCCTTCTCTTCCTGCAGGTAGGATCTCACAGGCTGTCGATTTACGAGGAGTGGGACCCCTTCCGATTTCGGCACATGATCCCGACCGAAGCCCTGCAGGTCCGGGCCTTAGCGAGCGCAGGTAAAGTGAGTGGCTGCGCGTTCCCGACGTGCGTGGTGGCTGTCTGCCCGAAGCCACGCTCTCGGCCTAGCGCCCCGCTGTCTCGTCGCCTGGACTTTCTCTGTCTTTTCCCCAGTCCCTGCATTGTTTCTTACTCACCCAGCCATGGGTGACCTGGGTGGGTGGATGTAATGCCTTCAGTACTGTTTCAAGGAATTCTAGTCATTCTCCAATTAATATTAATAATGTTACAGGGACTAACATCTGAGTGGCAGTGAATCTTCTGGAAGGAATCCTGGAGCCCACGTAAATAACTCACTTGCCTTTTAACTGAGAGACCGGGCAAGACCGCCCAACATCTCGCCCCGCCCCTGCTTGTGTTAGTGTGAGGGCTTTGAAATGTCACTTCTGTTCTCTGTGATCCACGTAGCAGGGAAGCGACTTGTTGGGGAGCAGTGAATGTGCTTGAAATTCGCTGATGCTTTCGGGGTGTTAACCTTGACTCAGAGGCCCCCGTGGGGCTTCACTGGAGGCCGTTCTGGGAGGAGCTGTCAGCGGTGGCTCCCCTGCTCACATCCCAGACGGAGCACCTTGGGGGTCAGGTGGAAACTCTCAGGCCACTGCGTTAAAGCAGATGCCGCTTCCTTCCCAGTTGCCATGCCCTGCACCGCAGAAAACTCTAATGCGAAACCCACAGCGGACAAATGCATTTAGGATGACTATTTGCCTTAGGGTTGCTCTCTCGCCTGCCAGCGCAGAGGTTTACCCTGGTGCCTTCTGACTTACAATTTGATTTGTAAAATTGATTTACATGGGAATTTGTGGGCACTTACAGGTTGTCGGTCTGTAGGCAGCTGTACGAACACTTTGAGGTTCGGGCACTTAAATGCTAGTGTCATTTGCCATCATAGGCTGTGAGTTACCTAGTTCGTATTCTTTCTTTGTGCCTGGTTTATAAATAGGAAAGCTTATGCTTATGGCCAACTTCAGGCTTCTCAGCCAGGAATTTTGCTTTCCTGGAAGACTAAATTCTTAAAGATGGTACAGTTTGAAAACAAAGCCATCTTTGTGCTACGAGAGGCCATTCTCACCCTCTGTTTCTTCATTCCACTCAAGTCTAAAACCATCAAGATAAAACCTTATTTTAATGGAGTTATAAAGACCAACCAGCATGTCCCTCGCCATGAAATACCTTCCAGTGAATTTGAGAATCAGAACGTGGAATGTCTTAGTTTGGGAGAGCTTGTGAAACTTCCTGCAGGTGGGTCCTGGTTGGGGTTAAATCGTGTGGCACAGTGAAGGTTTGTGACCAGGGTTCTGAACTGCTGGACAAAGATGAGAGACCTCACAAGGTGCAGTCTTGATGTTTGTTGTGAAGTATTCCTACCACAACCCCTTTATTCATGATTTCAAATGATAATGGCATTTCAAGGCTTATAAAATAATAAATAAAATAGTATCATATTGCAAGCCAGGTGTTACAAAGCTTAGAAATTACCTTAACATATAACTAACTGTTCCTTAACTGCCTCATTCACTCAGAGGGCACGGTGGGAGGGCTAAGGAAGAGCAGCCCCATTCATCTTCAGGTCCTGCTCCTTGTGCAGGGCACTAGGCCTGGTTGCTCAATGGGAAAGCCCCCGACAGAAGGTGAGGGCCTGCCTCTGTGTTATTACTGGTCTGGTAAAATCTGCATTCGGAATTCGAACCCAGGGCTCTGTGTAGTCTAACTGGTGGTAAAACAACTAATTACTTAATTGAAATAATTCAGCAAAATGGGCTGTGCAGCTAAAAGGGTCAGTTCTTTGACCAATCCGATAGACTGATTGTCCTTGTAGACCTCCTAGAAGGAGATGTTCGCAACTGGAAATTTTCTAAGCCTTATTTTTCTTAGCACGCTAAGGTTTTGAACATGTTGCCCCTGGATCGTGGGAACATGGTAAAGTTCCTTCGGTCTTGTGCTGCTCTGCACTGTTTTAACCTCACACCAAAGCGTGGAAAATGCTTTTGTAAAAATGCAACTAAGTCCCTTTGAAACATACCCTGATTCGTGCTTGTTTTAATTTATGCAGATGCAGAAGCCAATACCGTGTGTGAAATTGTCCACGTCAAATCGGAATCAGAAGGGAGGCCAGAGAGAGTCTTCCACCTGTGCTGCAGGTGAGCCTGGAGCTGTGACATGTGACTTTGTGACTCAGGGGAGGAACATGACGAGGCCTGGTGTCACCCAACTGCCTCTGGGCTCTGCAGACCCCCCTGGGCATCTCTAGATGCTTCACGCTTTTTCTTATGCATTTGAGAAATTATTGAACACATTAAATAACAGTAATGGGATACATCAAACCAATTTTACTAGATAATGGACAGTAACTTGGTTAATTTAAGATCTTTCTAAAAAGAAAGAGGAATGTTCAGATGTATTCAGTGTTCAAACAGAGGCTTTCTTCCCATGCTTACACTTGATAGATTCGAAGGAAGCAGTTGTCCCGTAATGTTTTGTTTTGCTGTTTGGAGATGATGTTGGTTGGTCCTGTTGTAGCATCTCTGAGATGCAGCTGATGGAGAGTCAATTGGGAGGAGGTGAGAGTGTGTGCAGGTGTTACTAGGACGCCTCGTCACGGATGGAAACGTCAACGTTGGGAGGGTGGCACTAGTTCGGGTTCACCTGCAGATCTTGAGTGGAAGCTCAGCTTATCCTGTGGGCTTCTACTTATTTCTTCTTGTTCTTTCCCCCTCTCTGCCACTTCCATGAGAATCTGAGGCCTTTCCTCAAATGTAGCCGATTTTCTCTGTCTTGTTTTTTGCCTAAAAATATCAAGATGAATGGTCACCATGGGCAGCATTCTGATGTATTTGACTTTACATATGATCTATAGTCAGTTACGCTTTTATTGAATCAGTACTGACCCCGTACCTCACACCGTGGGTAGTCGTATGCTATGGTTTGCCCACAGAAAGAAAAGAAAAGAATCAGTCAATATAATGATGATTATTAGCAATATGATATCATTAGCATAGTAAGAAGGTGCACTTACCAAGCATGAACTACGCTAAGCACCTTTAACACATTATTTCATGTAAACAGACTGAGTTGCTGCTGGGAACCAAGGCTCCTAGAGGGTACTTTGCCCAAGACCTTGTAGCAAATGAACACTGAGTGCAAACTCAGGTGGGTTTGGCTTCAGAGCCTGTGTTTTGTGTTTCTACATCACTGCTTGTGTTGATGACAGGCCAACGAAGGGCCGAGCCCAGGAGGCAGTGGGGGATAGACTTGAAATGTTTTTCCAGCTAATAATCCACATGTGATTGAAAAGCACCTTTACCATCTATTTAGGCCAATCCACTTGTGATTTTGTTGGTCAAGTCCGTGGGGTCCAGTAAGTAGGCCCCTAGAGATGCCAGATTCTGTGTTCATACAAGATACCAGGTGAAACTTACCTGGGTAGAAATACAGAAAACGTAACATGCAAGATGAGTCTGACCCAGGAAGTAGTGTTTACTCTGGGAATGCGGACTAGAGGAGAGTTCTGCGTTCTCAACAATGTAGCTTTAATATTTACGTGTTATAATACCCTGTGGGAGGAGTTGATGTTTAAGAGTAGGCCAACTCTGGAAGTAAGTAAAGATGCTGGGGCATTCATCTTTGGGTGCTCTGCAGAGCAGGAGTCTTATGCTTCATTTGTCTGTAAAAACGTTACGGAAAAAGCTCTGCCTAAAGGACCAACAGTAGAATTTGGCACTTTCTTGGTGCTAAAATCCATCTGTCTGTCAATCTGTTTATTAATGGGCTCTTTTGTCCTCAATTGGCTACAATAGATGAATCACAAAGCACAAAGGGACAGGAGTCTGTGGGCTCTGTCCCCAGCGATGACAACACAGCTCAGCAGAGAAGTGGGAGTCCTGGCCCGTCTTTAACATGTGGTCCTCAGGGGTATTGTTGTTCGGCTGCCCTGGTAACGAGTCCCCGGGTGTTCAGCACGGTTGCCCTGACACACGTACATCTTCTTTTCGTAGCTCCCCAGAGAGCCGCAAGGACTTCCTGAAGGCCGTGCATTCGATCCTCCGTGACAAGCACCGCAGACAACTCCTCAAGACCGAAAGCCTCCCCTCCTCCCAGCAGTACGTCCCTTTCGGAGGGAAGCGACTGTGTGCGCTCAAAGGGGCCCGGCCGGCCATGAGCAGGGCAGGTACTGTGGGGATTCCGACGTTCAAGATCCCTGTCACCCCCAGTCCACTGTAGAACTTGGGCGAGCTTGCCGTTCTTTCTGAGATTCAGATGTGGCCTTGTGGGGGCTACCCTTGGAGAACAGTCCTTCCCTGGTGTGAGGTCCCTTGGCCCTCGCCTCCTTCCCAGTGGCTCCCTGGGGGCCCACACTTTGTTTATTCCTCTTGTCCTCCCTCGAGCTTTCCCCTTGCTGCCCTCTGCCCTCTGCCCGGTGAGCTCCCCTCTCATTCCCCAAGCCCGGAACCGAGAGCATTCTCCTGCTGGGGGGACGGTCTCAGCCGGCTTGCGGAATGAGAGTCTCTGCTTTGCATGACAGCCAGCTTTGTTGAGCAAAAAGCAGTGTCATGTCTCAGCAAGGTCACATAACCCACCCTTCTGAGAACACGGCAGCTTTATAATCCAGAAACCCAGCAATGCCAGTTCTCAACAAGGATGTCCTATTTGGTAGACCAGATGACACGTCAGGTTTTTAGCCTTGCGTGGTGCCTGCAACATTGGCTTCAGCTTCAGTGGTAGTTTGGGCAAGCCTTTAGCTGCTCCTGGGAAAAGAGGAATCTAGAGTTTAACTGGCCCCAGAGTAAATCTTCTTTTAGGACTGGAATCATCACCTTGGAGCAGAGAGGAAGGAAAATCAGTACCACCGCCTATAAACGGCAGTAATACATATGTAGGAAGGAACGTAGTTTTATAACATATAGGTATTAATGACACCAAGATATTCACTCCATTCTTAAGAGGCAGTGGAATTTTGCAGGGAAGAGTCCAATAAAAGCATCTTCCTTTGCATTTGCCAAAAAAAAAAAAAAAAAAAAAAAAAAAAAAAAAAGGTTTCTGACCTTTGTCCTGGATGCCTTTCCTCCTGTTCTCAGTTGTGTTGAAGAGGCGTGGATAGAACTGTGAGTGCGTGAAGGTGTTCACAGATGTAACCTACATGGCTGGACATGGGATATGAGTCTTGAAGCACCTTAAGTTTAACCAGTGTTAGGGGGCTAGTTATCTTGCATCTGTTCTCCAATCAGTTGATAAGTGTTGGTTGAAAACTTGGTGTGGTGAACACTCAGTGCACTCTTGGGTTCTCCAAGGTACCCTAAGAGCCATGCATACCTTCATATCCACAATTTCTCATTGAGTCCTTGTGTAAGAAAGTTCCACTGATCCCTCTATAGCTCCCACTAGAGAACTTCACCTTGGAATTGTCTCACCTGCACCTTTCACTTTTCAGGGAATGTTTAATTAGGACTGGGGATGTGTTCCCAACACTGACCCACTGACAGCTGTTATCAATGAGCCTAAATTCAGAGCTGCATTTCCTTTAAAAGTAAGCATTTTGAGTCTGTAGGACACTCAGAAGTTGTCCTGTTGAGATCCAGTTGGAGAGAAAACATAACCAACTCACAACCTACACCATCATCAGAAATTCCAAGAGCCCCGTTGGCTTTGGCTGATTGGAAGATTTTCGGCCTGGTGGCTCATTTTTGGCTGGAGGACGTCTGCATTATTCTACTGTTGACGCTCCTCACTATCACCAGGACCTTTATGTTAGCTGATTTAAAAATAGTATGTGTGTGGGTCAGTATAGCTGTAGCTCTTCAGTCTTAACAGTGAACACTGGAAATACTCAAGTCAAATCTTTGAACCCTGTAAGACTAGCTGAGTTATTAAGTATCCTTCTAATAAAGGACAGATACTCATGCTCCATTATGCATTGTCATGGACACCCGGGTAGTGTATTTCTCCCTCTGTTCTGTTTGAATAGGACAGTAGAGCCAAACATCCCATCTCAATAATTATAGCTCTAAATATAGTCTGAAAGTACTTACTAGACGTCTGCCAGTCACACAATTTAAAATTTTTTCATTCCATCTTTTTCTTATGAAAATTATCAGACATACACAACAGCTGAAAGAACTGTGCACATTCATATGTATCATCAATACTCCCTATTTTTCCATATTTTCATGATCACAAATCCATCTATCATCCATCAACTAAGATTATTTTTGGGGAGTTCCCTGATGGTGTAGCGGCTTAGGGCTTCAGCGCTGGCGCTGTCAGTGCTGCGGCCTGGGTTCGATTCCCAGTCAGGGAGCTACCCACATACCAAAAAAAAGCAAAAAACAAACAAACAAACAAAAAAAGATTATTTTGGACCTGTTCCCCAAAATGCAGACATTTGCACGCTTTACCCTAATAGTTCAGCATGTGGCTCACTGACAGTTACTTCCAGAAGCCCAGTTTGGATTGAGTAGTTCTCATGCAGCGGTAGGAGAGGGCCGGTCCCCACTGTGACGCTATCCAGATACAATCGAACAGGAATCGTTGCTTCTTCCCCATGGAATAGTAGTAGCTTCTTTCTTTTTTCCATTTTTTTCTCCTAGAAATAGATTGCGTGCGCCTTCTTGAGTGTGAGTGATGCCCATTCGTTCCGTAGGTGAAGATGGTGGAAGCTCAGGGACCTGAGGCAGAGGAGGCCCAGAAGGGGAGCCAGTTCATTGTCCAGCTCCTTGACCTTGTGTCTTCTGTATTTGTTAGGATTGGCAGGATAGCCCTGCTCTGGTGGCATTGAAGTGATTTTCCTGGTTCTGAGGTTACAGGAGAGCCGCTCCCAGGGGTGTCGGGCTCTTTCCCTCCGTTGGGAAGCCCATTTGCACTTCACCGTCGGCTCTGGTACGGCAGCCACCTCATTGGCTGTGTTTCCACGTCAGGCGTCTGCCGTGTCCGTGTGTGCGGTGGGGTTGGCGGCTTGATGGGATGCCGTCATCTTCGTATTTGCTGTTTTTTAATAAGTCTGGCTTCCTAGAGGGCAATGGGGTGAAAGAATGAATTCTGAGATTTTTTATTCTTAACTGTTTGTCACTTCATATAGCACTTTGTTGGTCAACTGCCTGGGTGTCATATTATTTATTTCTTATCCCACTCAGGCTCTGGTATGTTCATCGCTTTGTGGAAGAGAAATTAGAGGTACATAGAACATCGTCGGGGGGCCCTGAGCACGTTTGCTTAGCCTCACGGTTCCTACGGGCTTTGTCAGAAAGTGGACAGGGAATTAATTGGAGCCTTCTCATCGCTGAGAACTAGTCTTTCCTGCTGTCTCCATGAGGGACACCGGGCCCTTAATCTAACCGCTGATCCTCAAGAAATACATTTAGTTTCCCAGAAAGCAAGATAACCTGGACCGGGACGTCTGCCTCCTGGAGACATCATGGTGATTTCTACAAAGACAGCGAAACTCTAGAAGCATCCCCCACCCTTACTAAAGATGGTTTTCAGCTAAATGACAGCCCCAGGGGCTCATCAGGGCGTGTTGTCAGGGGCGAGGGCGCTGGCTGGTTCCAAGGTCAGTGGCCTACGTGAGCACAGGAAACTGTATCACCTGTCTCCCAGGTGGCATCACCTGTCTCCCAGGTGGCATCACCTGTCTCCCAGGTGCACAGTGTAGAGACATGGATTGTTTCAGAGGAAGTGGATCCCGTGTTTCCACAACCTACACCCCCTGTGTCCCTGTGTCCCCCCTTGCCCTTTGGCCAGTTGCTATGAAGGTCTCTAAGGCCAGACATCTGGGTGAGGTAAAGGCTCCAAGAGAGACTGGTCAAATCTGGACTTTAAGCCCTGAATCATAGCAAGGCGCTAAATGCATACCGTGTAGTTGCTCTTTTGTTTGCTTTCTGGATTTTCATCTCATGTAAAGCACGTGGGGGTTTTATTTTTATATCTTTGTGTGTGTGTGCAGTGTCCGCCCCAAGCAAGTCTCTTGGGAGAAGGAGGCGGCGACTGGCTCGAAACAGGTTTACCATTGATTCCGATGCCATCTCCGCCAGCAGCCCGGAGAAAGAGTCCCAGCAGCCCCCCGGTGGTGGGGACACTGACCGATGGGTAGAGGAACAGTTTGATCTTGCTCAGTATGAGGAGCAAGATGACATCAAGGAGACAGACATCCTCAGTGACGATGATGAGTTCTGTGAGTCCGTGAAGGGCGCCGACGTGGACAGAGACCTGCAGGAGCGGCTTCAGGCTGCGTCCATCAGTCAGCGGGAAGGAGGCCGGAAAAGCCTGGATAGTCACGCGTCCCGCATGACGCAGCTCAGGAAGCAAGCGGCCCTGTCGGGCATCAATGGCGGCCTGGAGAACACGAGCGAGGAAGTCATTTGGGTTAGGCGTGAGGACTTCGCCCCCTCCCGGAAACTCAACACGGAGATCTGACAGGGCCCCTGGCCCCGCAGAGAGCGCGTGTAGATATTTGCCCCCGCCCTGGCCTCACTCTGCCCCCATCCTGTACCCTCGAGGAGGAGAATGTCCCCTTAGGTCGCACTCTTGCACATGGTTCTGGCAGCTGACTTTGCTCTGAAGCCATTGTCGTCCCCCAACATCATCATTCCAGCACCATCAGAGGGAAGTGTTCCGAATCCCACGTTGGCTCGAACCCTATATTCCTAAGGGCTTTCACTTATTCTCCATTAGTCAGGGCCCGAAGACGTGGGGCGCGGGGCCCCGGAAAGCAAATTACCCCATGAGTTTAGGGTCACACAACAGAGCAGTTTAAGGGAGAGCACAACGAGCGTTCTAATAGTAACAGAACTCACGCTACCTGACAGCAGTCCGGAGCCATCTCCTAGCTGGGGAGATACAACTTCAAACACAAAACAGAGCAACTGTACAGCCTGCAGACTTCTTACTCCTTTCCCTGCTAAGTGTCCGAGAATATCTGTGTATTTTAAGGGCGTGTGAGTCGAGGGTAGAGATTTTATGTTTTGATGAGCCTTTTTTTTCTCTCTTCTGTTTCTGTCTATGGCTGGTCTTACTCGATGTCAGTGTTTGGAAGTTCTAGTTTTGCATAGAATTGTAAAGATGCCAAACTCTTTGAAAAGAGATCCACATTTATCACTTGAAAAAAAAAATGCTATTTTTTGTATTTTATCTGAAATGCAGGGGCACAGACAGATGAAAATTTTAGTGTTAGTGTAACTCCTGAGTCTAAAAAAATGAGGATTTTACCTTTTACAGAGAGAGTGCGGCATGGTGATTTTATATTTATAGATGAAAGAAAGGCCAACAAGATGCTCGTGCTTGGGAGAAACTTTTTTTCCAAGAAGCAGATTTTGTCGTTGTCGTTAATGGTTGAACCTCTATTTGAGATGGAAGCTTGGTTGAATTAAACATGACATCCAAGGGGGCGGTGTGTGTGTCTGGTGCACGTGGAGGGGAGGGGAGAGTCCTCATGGGGTTGCCATGGTGACATCGGTTTTCCCATCCACGTTGCATCTTCATTGGTAGAGTACCTATCCTAGCGTCCATGACCAAACCTCCTAACACAACCACCTCCTCAAAAACATGTCTTCGGTTTGACACTTTCTTCGTGCCAACGAAACAGGGTAGCACACGCTCACAATCTAACGTCCTAAACAGATGTCCAAGTAGAGAGGACAAAAACAACTTAAAGCACTTTCAATTTTTTTTTTTTGTTTTGAATACAAAGGTTTATAGCTTTTGTTTTTGTTTGTTTTCCATTTCACAATGTCCACTTCCTAAGAAGGGTTTAAATAATAGGAAAACTTTCTTTTTTGGGGAAACTATCTATTTGGTGTTTGACACATCAGTAGGTACTTTAAAGACCTGAATTTTATAGTAGCTTTAGGAGTTCTATTTTATAAAAATTAGTTAGGACTTTATATTTGCAGACAATAGAGAGTTCAGAACATCACGCTCTGCCCCTGCTTGCTTCTGCTTCCCCTCCCCCGCCCCTTCGGGTTGCCAGGGCTCTGAGCTTGATCTTTTGAAAGTTTTATTCTATTAAATTTTTGCTATACCTTCTGATTTTTCTTAAAAAGCTTTAGAATGGTTTCTATACCCTTTGTATCACCGCATCGTTCCCTGTCATCTCCAGTTCGGTTGTGTCTGGGTAGAAAGCCGAAGTGGAGGTTTCTCATCACCGCAGTTCCTAGTCCCAGGGCCATGGGTCCGTTGGAAAGTGCTGGAAGGTCTGGTGCTTGCAGAGGGTGCCATTGTCTCTTGTACATAAGGTCATGACGTGTCTATGTCAAAAGTTCTTATATATTTCTTTTATAAGCTGAAAGAAGGTCTATTTTTATGTTTTTAGGTCTATGAATGGAACGTTGTAAATGCCTGTCAAACAATAAAAATATTGAAATGTGTCAGGCCCGTCGTGTGCCTTTTTGAACAGGAGGGTGAATGGGGACAGTTTGTGGGACCCAGGGTGTGGGGGGAAATTCCTGAGAATGCCTTTCCTCTTTCCCCTAAATAATTACGATCATCATGGGGAAGCTGACTTGGTAGAGCTTCAAGTTTGTTTTCTTCTTAAATATATTTTTATTGAGGTGTAATTAAGATGATACAAGGTATGATAAAAAAATACGGTGAATGTTTAAATTAAAAAAGAATGGATTACAGTAAAAGACACACGCCATGAACCCCCCTCAAAACACTCCCCCTCGCTTCGAACACACACATCCCATCGTGCTGGCCGCCTTCGGAGTAGGTTCTGGAAGTCCTCGTTCGTGAGTGTCCTCGCTTGCGCTGGCATGGCTGCCTCGATGTTCTGAATCAACTCAGGTGACACGTCGCTTCTGGTACGGCCATTCCTGTTAAATAAAAACACAACAGCGTGTCCTCCCACCTGAAGCACTGGATCTGGCACTGTGCGACTTCTGGCTCTTCCCAAAGTCAAAATGACCACGAAAGGTAAAGGTTTTGAATCGATTCAGGACATCGAGGCGACCACGACAGCGCAACCAAAGACACTCACGAATGAGGACTTCCAGAACCTACTCCGAAGGCGGCCGGCACGATGGGATGCGTGTGATCGAAGCGAGGGGCAGTGTTTTGAGAGGGATTCATGGCCGTGTGTCTTTTGCTATAATCCATTTTTTTATTTAAACATTCACCATATTTTTCTTTATCACACCTCGTATAATATTAGTGTCAGGTGTACAACATAATGATTTGGTATTTGTATA
The DNA here is from genome assembly GCA_004026885.1 of Lyroderma lyra. Classification (NCBI taxonomy): domain Eukaryota; kingdom Metazoa; phylum Chordata; class Mammalia; order Chiroptera; family Megadermatidae; genus Lyroderma; species Lyroderma lyra. The sequence goes on along the minus strand of PVJL010008117.1, from coordinate 50,189 downwards.
TGCTGCACAGCTGTCACCACAACAGTCCAATTAATATACATCACCATCCATAGTCACAAAATGTTTTTTCTTGCGATGAGAACACTTAGGATCCCCTCTCCCAGCTGCTTTGCAATATGCAGATGCAGTATTATTAACGATGGCCACTGTGCTGTACACGCCCCCACTTAGTCATTTTATAACTGGAAATTTATACCTTTAGCCCCTGCACCCATTTTGCCCATTTCCCACCCCATCTGTTCTCTGTATCTGTGAGCTCAGATATTTTTTGCTTTTTGTTCTTTTTAGATTCCATATATAAATGAGATCAGATGGTATTTATGAGCTCATTTGCTATCAGTAGAGCTTGAAGTTTTAACACACACACACACACACACACACACACACACACACCCGCCGCCAAAAAAGAATGCATTCGAGTTGCTCAGCATCTTGGGCAGCTGATTTGCAGAATGGCTAACAGCAAACTAGGGATCTGTGTCCATACTGCGCACTGTCTCCCAGCTGTGCCCTCCTGGTGGGACCAGGCTGAGGGGTGCCCGGCAAAATCCTTGGGGTAAAGTGCCGAGCTTCGGCTGGCCTGGCTGGGTGAGCTCTTGAACCCAGGGCCTGCCTCTGCATTTGGTTCCCGGGGGCCTGGGTCGTCCTCAGAACCACACGCACAGAGAACGGTACGCGCAGGCCTGGGCTGCCACTCCCTCCTGCCCTTCCGCAGTCCCCGATCTTACCTTCCTTAGCCCCTTAGACTTCACAGGGTCGGGTTTTCCCACGCATACCTGCCCTCCAGGTGAGCAGGGTTCCTTTTTCTGCCTTCCCCCAAGTAGAAGATACCTCCCCATGGGGGCAGGAGAGCTCGGCTGCTTGGCAGTTAGCTGTCCGGTGTGGTTCAGGGCCCATCCGAAGGGCAGGAACCGCGGGCCCCACCCAGGCCTGCTGCACCGGAGACGCCCGGGGACTCACGCTCGGGCACGTCCGACAGGCGTTGCTTTAGGGGTCTCCAGCTGTTCTGATGGTGAACAGTGGTTCGGAGTGCGCGTGTGCACACGCACACACACGTGCATGCATTTTGCAAGTGTATTCAAGCTCTGCTGTGCCCGTGTGTACATTTACAAAAAGTGCAGCTCGCTGCTGCTCTCCTTTAACTTCACACAAACTCGCTCTTGGAGGCTGAAGCATCTCTGACTGGGTCTCCACGTGAAAACAACGCACAGAAACTCTTCTCGGAGTTATTTCTAACCAGAACTCGTCTCTCACCCGAGTGTAACAGAAATGTATGTGATGATCAATCTTTACTAACGTGTTTTTCATGTGGCAAATTTCAAAGCATGGAACTTGGGGGGTGAGGTGAGGACTGTGATCACGAGTCACCTCGGGGTAAACGCTGCGGCCGCCAGCGCCACTGGCGAGTATTCTCGGGGCCAACGGGACGTGGGAAATAGATTTCTTTTGGGGGGATGACTGACTGAAGCCAGCTTATACCAATGAAACGATTCCAACAGCGGGTACTTGGTATAAGTAAGTTTTGGGCTGTTTTCCTGTCTCATCACTGAGCCTGTTGATGTGAAGAATTGAGTGCTTAAAGTCAAGTTTACAGAAATAACCACAATGCTTTTTTTTGTTTTTACCTTAATTTAATTCTTTTTCAGGCTCCTATCCCACCAGGCTGGTAGAAAACATCAGCTCACCCCTCTCTCCATGCCGTATAGGTTTGGGGGGATTTGGTGTGGGGTCTTCCCTCTGGCCTTGGAGTCTAGTCATCTACAGAGGTGACTGTATCCATGACCGTTGTCCTTGTCACCGGCCTTCTCAAGTTCGGCGCTGGGCTCCCTGGTGTTTCCTTTTGCCCAGCTCAGGTTTGCCACCCTGTAACGGTCCCTGGCGTGTCCTACCTAGCACGTCGCCAGGACAGCTTGCCCAGGTTCCTGCCCCTTCCGCCTTTCAGACCCCTCTCGCCCGTGTGACCGGCCAGTGGCCGTGATTTTCTCTGTGTGTGTGCGGGGGTTTCTTCACGCCCTTGTTTCTTCGCAAACTTTTTGTTTTAATGAGTTTGAAAGGCCATTTCTGCTTTTCATCATGCCCCAAGCCTGTCCCAGAAGAGGGGAAAAGGACAATAAAGGGAGAAAAAGACGCACTCAAAATACTCAGCTCCTTATTAAAAAAAACGTGTGAGATCAGCCCCCCACAGGCTGCCGTGAGAGGGGTCGGTGTTGGAAGGAAGAACGAAGATACTCAAAGCACAAGCCATGCCCCGAAGGGTGGTTTAAGTCCCGTGTGGCTGGTGGTAAGTTCCTGTCTTCGCTTGACTAAAGCAGTGGTAGAAACCCTCCCAAACATGTCACTGGGATCCCCTTGTCTCCATCGTCTCCCTGTCATGCCCTCCCCCCAATACCGGTAGAATGCATTGTATTTTACATACCATTTAGGTACAATAGTTTATTCTGGTCTATTCCAGACTTTCTGCAGTATAAAGTGACTTCAGACTATAAATTACCATTGGTAGGGCCATGTGTGCCTGTCATCACCTGGTCCACCACTGTGAAGTGATGAATGGGCCAGTCTTTGTGTCACTACCTCTACCTTCCTGTGGGCTGGTGGCATCGAACCTGGGGACAGTACATCCCGTGTTGTGGTCTGGTGACTTGGGGTTGTCACCCACACGGACACCTAGCACTGTGCAGTCAGCTACTCTCAGGATGGAGAGGTGTGACACGTTTTTAATAAACCCAAATCCAGGTCCTTAAAAATTTTTAAATCAGGAACCACTCTAAAATGCAATCCCTTAGAAAAGGTTTTTATTTTCCATGACGTTGCCACACGCTGTGTACCAAGGTCAAACCCACGTTGGATTTCTTAGCCAGTGGGGCCCTAACAGGTGCTGTCATCTTCTGAGCCCCAGGCCCATCCTCCTGGTTTCGGGACCTATCCCGTTTTCCTGAAAGCCATGGTGGCTTTGTGGACTGTTCCCAAGAACTCCTTGGTTTCTGGGGTCAGTGTCTTCATCTTAAAATGTCCTATATCCTGTCTGCTCGGCTGTGTGCTTATGTTGTCTGCCTGGTGTGGTTGCCTCGGGCCTTAGACATTCATGGTCGGTTGGTTTTAGTACCGTCACGTTAGTCAGGATGATAACATTTTGGCCTGTGTCCTTCCTGACCTGTTTCTTAAATACATGTGTGGGTGTGCCTGTGTGTGCGGACACACACCCTGACAAAATGGGGTGTACTACTCTGTTAACACACACCACTGACTTTTAAACATACAAACTGTGGACATTTTCCTGACACGAGAATAGGTCTCCATCACTCTTAAGTCATAGCACCGTCTTTACAGGTGGCCTGGAATTTACTATAATTTATATATCCAATGAAGGATGCGAATTTTTACTATAAAAACTACTGTGACCACCCATGGTGCATATTCTTTGTGCTCGGAGCCAATTGCTTCCTTAGTTTGCAGTCACAGAAGTAGCTTTGGGTGTATTTATGCCCATTGAAAAATTTTGGGCGCACATTTCTAAGTTGTGGGATGCCACACCCCTGTTTGGCTTCTGGCGCGTGGTCACGATTCCACGTGCCTGTGGCTTTGACGTGGCCAAGTGGCCTTTTCACCTGAGCTTGTATTTCGATCCCTGGGCCACATGTGCCCAGTAAGCCGGGCCTTCCCCTGGTCCTTCCTCTTTCCTGCAGTCCACTCGGTTTTACTGGAATGTTCAGCCATTTGTCTGTAGGATTTGGGGTACTTTGGTGACAGGAGTTGAACATCAGTGAATTCTTCATTGCAGATCTCTGGGGATTTTACATAGCCCCGACTCCATACATGCTGCTGGTGGTTTTGCCTTCAGAATTAAATGAAGGTTGGGCTTTTGTGGTAATAATAAAGTTAATTTTATACCAGAGACACGTTGGGGCAATCTGTTCCTCTGACCAACACCTCCCATACACCTAATGAAGAAAAGAGCCTTTTGAAAAATGTAAGGGTTTATAGATTTACAAAAAAAAAAAAAGGTTTAAATATGAGTCAGTGGTTGGAGCGGAGATGGCACAGGACCAAATTCTGGCTCAAGCAGACTGTAATTTAAGTCACTAAGGAAATCCAGCAGATGGGACAGTGTTTATGGACCCGATGGGGCTCCTCAGTTTAGGGGATGGGTAGGAGGTCAGGGCAGAGCTGGGTGGCTGGGGCGAAGCGTCTGTTGACTGGAAACGAGTCTCCGTGTCTTTTTATCCAAAGCCATTATGGAAAAGGAACTGTGTTTGTAGCAGAACTGGGATGCGACAATGACTGCTGGGTTTTCCACGCACCATTTAGTCCCAGGGAGTGTCACCACTCGTGGGAGAAAGAGGGACCAGACTCAATAGAGCAGCGATCCTGGAAGCCACACGGGACTGTCCAGGCGGTCCAAGGGCACAGAGCACCTCAGTTTCCCAATGTTCTCTCCTAAAGTGTGTCGCCTGGGGGCGTGCTTGTGACGGACGTGCAGTTCCCTCCCCTCCCTTCTCTTTCCCAATCAGCCTTCTCCCATTGTGTAAAAGGAAGACGCTGACCTCCTCGGTGCCAGGTCACACTTTGGGGCAACAAACCTTTGGGGCATCCAACAGACAGAGAAGTAACTGCGTTGAAAGAGCAGATGACTCTGCTTCCTAAAGAGCCAGTCCTCCTGCACGTTAGGTGCTTTCAAATTTACTTTCAATCACTTTGAAGGAGGACACAATCAAGGTGTCAGGGCAGGAAATAATTAAAACTAATTAGTGACACCTCTAATCCAGGGAGGTGCAATTCATGCAGGCTCTGCACTGCAACCATCTGCCAGAAGCAGAAATGGCGCCTTTTGAAAGAATTGAGACTTAGGACGAAAAGCAGGGAGACGTCGATGAGAGGGGGTGCATGGTTCTAACAACTCTTCGGGGAGCTTCTGAGGCTAAAGTGGAAACACCTGTCCGAGAAGGTCGCATCCCTTTGGAGGGCGGGTCACGCGCGCCCCCTTCCCCTCGCCCCTGACCGTCAGGCTGGACGGGCTTCACACTCGTCCCGGGAAGTGCATGTCGCTACGTGTGCGCACAGCCCTCCGCTGGGGGACGAGGCGCAAGGCAGCGGGACAGGCACGGACCCGTGGCACCCCGTAGCTTTGAGGAGGCGCTGATCCGGGACCCACCTGAGACCCAGAGAATCACAGTTTCTGAGTTGGAATCAGTGCATCCGTGGTTTTTGTTCTTTGGTTTTTAATTAAAAAAGAATTTCATGTTTATGATAGACTGTGTGAGCCCCCGCTTTCACTCACTTTATGTGAGTGGTCGAGAGGCCCAGCGCCTTCCTCCGTCTTCCCGAGCCCCAGTGAGAGGGTGTGCCGGCCTTCCGGAAGGTTCGAGATGGCTTTCTCGCCTTGACTTGGGCGCGCGCCCCGGGAGCCCCCGTGTGCGCTCATGCCCTTCGGGGTGACTGCCGTCGGGGTGACTGAATAATAATGCTGTCTGGTGGCCGCAGGAAATTCTTTCACGTCCTGGGAAAAATGCAGAAGCGGGGGCTCAGCGGTGATAACACAGGTTGGAGCCCCGCTGTCGCCATCATTTAAATGCCACTGCGAGATGGAACCGGCTAGGAAATTCAGAGGCACAGGACCTGGCTGGCTGCTGGCATTCCGTTTCTGTGTTTACTATAAAAAGGGGGCACCCCTGTGCCCTCGGGGACAACGTCCTAAAAGCCAACTAGCGGGGAAGACACGCCAACCTGCGAAACCCTCAAAGCCAGACCACGAAGTGTCAAACCAGGTCGGCACCTTCAGGCGCAGGGAACGAAGTGGCGCGTGCTAGACGCCCCTCCTTCGAGCTTCAACCTCACTCCCCGTGGGGAAGAGTGGCCCCCCACTAGGGACTAATTCTGCAGGTAACGAATCTCATTTCTAATTTGTTTGCATAAACCTTGACGATAGAAAACAAATGTTTAATATTCTCGCCTAAGCGAAGAAGCACATGCACACACCTCGTAGGGTTTCTAATGGCAACACAGGTGTGCGAGAGAGGGAGAAGGGGAGCGACGGGAGAGTCACCCAAGTGACCCCAGCGCAGGGCCTTACCTGCAGGTCCGAGAACAGGGTAGAGCTACATGCCCTGATTTCGGTGCCTTTAGAGAATCCAGGTGACTAAGGTGCCCGGAGAGCTGAGAGCTGCAGGACTCTAGCGACCCCAGGCAGGCAACAAAGAAACAAACACTCATGAGCCCTGTCACTTAGCAGTTACCTGAGGGTAAGGAGGGACAGGGGGAGGGGAAGTCAACTATAAGGTGATGGAAGGAGAACTGGCCCTGGGTGGTGAGCATATAATGCAACACACAGACGGTGCGCTGTAGAGCTGTACACCTGGACCTGTGTTAATTTTTGCTAACCTATGTCACCCCAATAAATTTAACAATAAAAAAAAGGAAAACAAAAGAAGCGAATTCTTTCCTGACTCTCTTGCAGTGGGACTGAATGTTACTGGATCTCATTTATGTTGGTAATTGGACAAGCCCTTTATCTAACATTTATTGAGCACCTATTATATACTGTACAAGATTGGGGACATCACGGGGGTGAGCACCATCCCCGGCCCCAGGAGTGCACTGCCCCAAGGAGCGCCCCGACACGTGGCGTCCGACCACACTTCTGTTCACGTGAGGGCCGTTTTCTCGTCCTTGCCCACAGCCCCCCAGCACTTCCTGCAGAGCCCAAAGTCTGAAATGGGAAGAGAAGCGGGGTACCACCTTTTTCAAGGATGCGAAATCCAAACTTTCTGGCATTTGTTGAAAGTACATTCACTTGAGTTACTCTTCTTTGTGTTTATTTTATAAGTTACTAAATGAATGTGAGTTCAAATTTACATACCTTATTTATATTAATATAAATTAATATATTAAAGTGAAGTGAAACCCATGTAGTTGTCCCATTAGCCTGTTTCTCATTCTTTAGTCTGTGAGGTGACACGGGAAGGCAGCCACATGCAGTGGGTGGAGTTTGCCCAGACATAACTATTGCTTGCATTTGGGTATTGCATTGCATAACCCCCCATTTTTAAATATGTATATGCTTATCTAACTAGTACACAGATATGAATATATGCATATTTAAATGTCTGTAGTCTGCTCTATTTCACTTGCACATCACACAAAGCTGCCTGTGTCAATAAGCATCCTTCTGACATAGTGTTTAAGAGCTACAAAGGTTTCTTTTGAGTGGGCACACCATAGACCCCCCAAAACTTGCTAAATAATGAGGGTCTCATTTTTAATAATTTTGCATGTCTGGGTCGTTTACATTTTTGGCTCATTTTGAATAAAACACTGTGAAGTGACCCTCCGCACCTGGCATTTGCATATCCTTGGAAGCACCTTGTTAGCCATTATTGTCTGGCCCTCACAGAATGCTGTGAGGTGCCTGGAGCAGACACCCCATCTCCGTAACAGGCGAGCGGAGAAGCCTCAAAGAAACTGTGACGTGCACCAGCTTTTCCGTACGGGTCAATGGCCAGGAGTGGACCCTACACAGAGAAGACGGGCGAATCCCCGCATTGCCAGCCAGAAAATTCATTGACTAGCTCAATGCTAGATAGACACGACCAAGAAGCTTGGAAGGGCCCACGCGCACACTACCGCCCCCTGCTGGGCGCTGGTCGGATGGGCTCCAGTTTGCCTTTTTCGGGGTCCGGGGGCAGAGGAGCAGAACGCGACCGAGCAAAGAAGCTCGGAGTTTGCAGGAGGAGCTGTGGGGGAGGGAGTAGGAGGCAGGAATCTGTCCTAAGTTCCAAGGGAGGTCTGTCGCGTCTCACTGTGCTCTGCGTCGGGATCAATACACGCATTTAACAGCACGCAGGTGACTCCAATGAGCCAGCAGGGCCGTAAACTACAGGTCTGTGTCACTCCTAGCAAAGCGACTTAATCCTTCTCGCCTGTCGCTCTTCTAATGGAACTGAAAATTGTTGGACCTGGTTTACCTTGACAGTTCCTACACCTCACTGGCTCCGACGGGCAGAGAAGCCGGGGTAATGCTGCTCACCTTGGCGAAGTGGCGAGGAGTGTGAAGGTAATAGGCGGTTGTCTGCTGGCGTGCCTATGGAGCGGTATCGTCACATCGCAGGACTTGCCTGGGTAAGGAGGGTGGAACGGTGTGTGTGGCTCCTTTGTCCTTTCTTTCATCTCCCTGGCAGCATCCCAAGGAACCCCCCTGGCTGCCCCCGGGCTCTTCCATGGAAGCCAGGGTTTGGGGTGCGGGGTGGGTGGGTGGGTGGGGGAACGCCTCTCTGGTGCCCTCTGGTGGTGCATCAACGGCGTGCTGCGTTCTTATTTAGAACCAGAGCCCGGTGGACATGAAGGACGTTTGGAGGTCATCTTTGCTAACCCTAGGCCTTGAGCTGTGACCTGGGTTAAGTAGGGTTTGGCTGGAGGTGGGGGTCGTGCTCAGGAATAGGAAAGAGAAACTCAGGTTTTCGGAGGTGGTCAGCCTGAGCTTAGAGATGAGGATCCGGTGGAGGTGGCCACACACACGTTCCCCAGGTGATTGTTGGTGCTCCTAACCAAGCCTGAGAATCTAGAAACGCCTTTGAGCTACAAACTTGCAAGCACCTCAAGCTATTTCCATAACTGAACGCACCTTCCCCAGCCGTCTCACACCCTCCTTGCAACCGGAGTGCAGGCATGTGTCCTCAGTTTCACCAATTCGGTGCAAACCCAGGAGGCTTCGAGAAGACAGTGAGCAACGTGGTGGGGGCTGGGGATGCAGCCCGCTGTTCACCAGCGTTTGAGCACCATGGTGGACATAATGGGACGATTGGGAGGAAGAGGGGCAGGCGGCATAGATGGAACATGTCAGGAGAGGGATGTTGGATGAGGGTTAGGGGTCATATTTCGGGCCATGACCTGCAATGACCCAGATGTAACGCCACTGCTGTACCTGCTGTAAACCAAGCGTTACATTCCTCAGGTTTTCATACACTGATTTACAGTGAAGTTTTCTGTCACTATGTCTTCAAATAGATTTTCAATGTTTTGCTCTCTTTCTGGTACCCCTATGATGCGAATGTCGTATGTAAAACTTGCTGTGGTCCCAGAGGCCCCTTAGGCTCTCCTCATTGTCTTTTTTTTTTCTGTTTGCTCTTTTGATTGGTTGTTTTCTGCTACCTTATCTTCTAATTCTCTGATTTGGTTCTCTGCTTCTAATCTACTGTCGATTTCCTCTCATGCAGTCTTTATTTCAGTCATTGTATCCTTTGTTTCTGACTGGTTCTGTTTTCTAGGTCCATTTTTATGTTTCCTCTTTCTTGAGGTTCTTAATGAGCTCATCGAGCATCCCTATAACCAGCGTTTTAAACTCTGCATCTGGTAGATTGCTTGTCTCCATTTTGTTCTGTTCTTTCATTTGGAACATATGTTTTTCTTTTTGTCCCCATTTTGGCTGCGTCCCTGTGTTTGTAGCTATGTATTAGGTAAGGCTGTTAGATCTATTGGTCTTAGTAGAGCAACTTTATGTAATAGGTGTCCTGTGGGGCCCAGGGGTGTGGTCTCCCTGGTCACCTGAGCCTGGTGCTGCAAGTGAGCCCTTGGTGTGGGTTGTGCATGCCCTCCTGTTGTAGTTGAGCCTTGGTTGCTCTTTGCACATCAGTGGGAGGGATTGACCCACAGGCTGATGGGTTATGAGGACTGGCTGTGACCACAGTGGAGGAGCTGTTGTGCAGGAGCTCATCTTACAGAGCAGGATTCACTTGAGCAGGGCTCTGGTTCCTGCCCACTGTGTCCTTTGAGTGTGTTGTCCCTGGAGGTGGCCTGGTGGTACTCTGGCATGACCCTGGGACCTCCTTGCAGGGACAGTGCCATGAGCCAAGGTCACCCTCTGCCTGTGCCCTGCCTGGGGCTACTTGGTAGGAGCCATGAAGCAATCCACAGATGTCTTCCACCCGTGCTGGGCCTGGAGGTGCCTGGGAGAGGCTAAGCTGTGAACCAAGCCCAGCCGCCGCTATTGCCAGGGTTGGTGCTGCTTACCAAGAGGTACAGGGCATGCCGAGGCCAGATGCTGCTTGTCTGGGGTTTGTGAACCTTTGAGAGAGTTTAGGAAACTCCAGAGCATGAGCCAAGCCAGGCTGTTTGTATGGAAAAGCCTCTGGAAGTGCCTTTGGTGAAACTGCAGGTTGGGTGTAGCGGAATCTTAGGGAATCACCAGAGTCACCTCTGTATGAATTCTGGGAGGTCGGGGGAAGGGCTCATTAAAGGAACTATGGTTTCTGTCAGCTCGTCTGTCTGGGAGAAAGTGGCTCACTAGCTACGGCTCTGAAGCCGGACAATGCAGTTCCTCCCTGTGTGTCTGGCGTCTTTGGAGCAGCTGTCCTAGCACTGGAGCTCAGAGCAGGTGAGTCCGTCCGTAAGTCTGTGTGTGGGCCCTTTAAGAGGAGCGTCGTGACTCCAGACCTCGTCTCTCTCAGCCACAATCTTGTCTGTCAGAAGTTATGGGGACTTTTCTTTCTGGCACTGAAACCCTGGTTTGGGACGTCTGGTGTGGGGCTGGGACCCCTAGTTTCCCAGGGGTACCTCTGCAGCCAGGATATCTATCCCTCCTGGTTTATCACCACCACAGGTGGATATGGGAACCGGCCTGTTTTGCAGCTCCTCCCCTCCTACCAGTCTCGATGTGACTTCCTCTGTATGTTGTTAATCATAGAACGTCCATTCAGTTAGATTTCAGGTGATCTCAATGATGGTCGTTCCGTAGTTTAGTTGTAATTTTGAAGGGGTTACGAGAGGAAGCAAGCGTGTTTACCTACCCTGCCATCTTGATTGGAAGCCTCTTTACGGGGTTCATTTTAGTGCACAATGACAGATTTATTAAACACTGAAAGCAGGTCTGTGTCACCGTACTAATTCATTCATCTTTGAAGTTTAACTGATTTTGGTTGAGAGAAGTTCTTGAATTGCCTCCTTGTGGCCAGCAGAGGTCGCTCTAACACTATGAATATTTTTGGGGGCCACGCAAACTCAAGACTGTCGCTCTGACCAAAAATTACTGTTCTTATTCTCATTCTCTGTGTGTCTCTCTGTCTTTTCTCTCCTCCTTTCACTCCTTCTACTTCTTCATGTTATAATTCTCTACCCCAACGATTTCAATCCATCAGCCCCCGATGTGGCCGGAGACTTAACCCACTTTCTCTGAGCCTTCCTTCACCTCTTGCCCGCTGAACACGATTCTCCCTAAGGACAAAGCCCTCAAGTGAATGGACGGGTAACTTCTTCCAGCGTGTAAGGGTGGAAAGGGACTTGCATTTTGGGGTGTGGATGAACAGCAGAATGGTTCAGTGTTCCCCTTCCCAACAGTTCATTTTCAGAGTTTAACCTGTCCTGACCCCAGTGAGGGCAGTGTGGGAGTTGTTCAGAGAAATAAATCCATTGTCAAAGCTGGGAAGCACACAGATTTTGACATTTGATAGTTAAACCTCATTTTCTGCACCCAACAATAGCTTTCCTGAAGTTCTTTCATTGAGCAAATAACAGGAAATTCAGGTTTGGTTTTGCTTTTATTTTTATTTTTTAGCTTATCACTAATAGATCATTTTAGAAAGATGCATTTTTTTTTAGTGTTTTCACCCAGGTTTCTACCTTCTCTTTTTCATATCTCCTCCACCTGTTATTCATCCAAGGCTTTTCACTGGGAGAGTTAATCAAAATCAAATTTTATCACTTAGAATCGATCAACTATTTTTTAAAAAAGAAGTCTTCTCTATTTTGAATTACATCAGTTTGGGTAGAATTAATTATCTACTGTAAGTGTGAGGAGGGTTACAGCTCCAAAGAGACGTCGCTTGTCCTCGGAAGTGCCAGACCCCACAATTTGGTTAGCAAGAACGTCAACGGACCTCGAATGTGTATCTTGGACTCCACAGTTTTTAAGAACCTGAAATATCCTTGTGGGGTGAGGAGGGGGACAAGCTTCCCTGTTCTAATCGATGCTGTCCCTGCTTCTCCTCACACAGGGTGTTCACACGAGCGAGGGGAGCGCGATGGGAGCCCTCTCACTATATTGGATTCGACTGAATTTTCTATTGCTTTTGTGACCTTGAGCCACTCTGTTAGTCTCTCCAGGTTTCAGCTGTCTCAGCCACAAAATAAGATGTGAAATGACGCTGTCTGCTTGGTTGTTCAAATGCCATTTTAGGTAGGGTGACAGGGAGTACCACTTTAAATGGGACAGAAAACAGTGGCACTGCTCCGTTTCAGATGGTACTTACGGGCAGCCTACTGGCACCTTGAATGTGGCCCAGTGCGACTAGGCTGACCATGGCGGAGGTGGGGCTGTCTTAGCTCTGGAATCACTCCGTAGACTTGTTTCCCTCATCATCTTCATCTAGAGCCAACCACGTCAGGACAGAAAAGTCTACCCAGGCTTTTGTCTAGTGACTTGGGAGACAGCTGAGTGCATGCCAAGTTTCATTGTTCTCCTGTGAAGGCAAAGGTAGAAGGTCTCAGATTCACCAGTGTGTTCTGTATGTGAGTGGGTCCCGGTTTCAGAGCCAGTAGGTGTTTCACTGGGACGAGTCACTCAATATTCCCGAGGCTCGGTTTCCTCCTCTGTGACAGGCAGGGTGTCATTCTATCCTGGCCTACGGCGGGTGCTAGGTGAGGAAGTAACCGGGAGAACGCTGTATAAACTACAGCCTGCCGTGCAAATCTCCAACAGCAGTAATGGCTCTGTTCATGGCCTGGACAGACACGGCCTCCAGGTGACAGGAACCTGAATTGGCCATAGTTTCCAGCAGGACCTGGAGCAGTGTCCTCAAACAGTTACCTTGACATTTTGTACATTCTACTCCTCTTGTCAACAGAGTGACTATTTTGTACAGCATTTCGCTGGCGGCTAAAAGAATTGGATGTGCTGATAGGAAGCAAGATGGGACCACTGACTTGGAGCTGGGAAGAGAGGGTCACTCAGGGCCTCAGTAGTCGGAAGTGGGCCCACCTGCTCTGCAATGATAGCTAAAGCCTTGGGGCGGCATCTGCCGGCGCCGGGTGGTCTGTGGGCGTTAGCAAGAGCACCTGGAAGGCTCTTGGAGCTCCTTGAATATTCAAGTGCCAAGTGATACCATTCCGTGACTGGGCTCCTCCGGTGCCCCCCCCCCGTCTCTGGGAGTCAGGCCTTTAGTCACGGAGAGTGGGGAGCGGCACGCCTGTCCGAAGTATTTGGGTGAGTGAGCCCCGTGGTGAGAGCTCTGCCCAGTCGGGTGTGCGCGCGGTCAGCTCGGAAAGGTCATGAGGGGTGAGGGTCCCATCCATTGCACTGGTCCATCTGGGATGTGCTACCAGAACAATCTCAGGGTTCTTTGTCACTCTTCCCGCCCTCTCAAGCTATCAAAACTGCCAGTGCCTCCGTTTCTTCCACGTGGGCTACCGAGGTCTGCTAAGCCAGCTCTCCCTTGGCCTCTGCCGCGCTGCCTTGCCCCACCGAGTGGATCACCTTCTGCTCATCCCGCCCGGCTCCCCGCAAAGCCTCGGCCAATGGCCCGGGTCTGGCAGTTTCCTCTTAAACGTATCTTCCTTGTTGTTGTTAACGAACCCCCTACGCTTTCCCATGTTTAGGCTCTTTCTGCTCTTTGAATGACATCTAAATTGTGTGCCAGTTTTCTTACAGGTGTCACGGGGTAACACGACTTCTCCCTCCCAGATAGAGCGGTGGGTTGACTGGAGTATTTCACAGACAGGCGCTGACACATCTATGTGATCACAGCGTGCTGGCGGTGGTGACTGTAGTGGTGACTGTAATCTTTCCTGGGTGGCTTAGCCTGAGAGCCGTTGCTTTCCCGATGCCATCGCTGTCCTAGGCGTGGGGGTTCCTCCTTCCACAGAAATCCCAGAGTACTCAGTCTTCATAGCGTGATTTGGTTGATGCACTTGGAGTTGATATCAAGCCCAATTGTATGTGCCTTTTTGATTGGCTTAGTTCTGATTCCCCTGTGTTATACGTTTTTTCTTTTCTTTTCTTTTTACTGCATCTCAGACCACCATGTCCTTTGGCAAAGGCTCTCGGGGCTGCTGCTGGGCTGGCCTCGCTGCCCCTTGCCTACCTCTTCCATGTCATGGAGCACGGCCATGACTATGCGGTGTGGTTGTTGTGACCATCATTAAGCTCATGGAAGTAAGAGTCACAGCATGTCCGGCGCTCAAGAGATCAGAGTCTGGGCCCTGTGGCAAGTAACAAACAAGATGAAACCATAGCCTGGGTTCCCCGGGGACAGGGAAGTAGTTTGCTGAGGTCCTAAATGCTGTCACCAAAGAATTAGGCCAGGACGGTTTGAGGCCCCAAGCTCCAAAGGTGTTTGAGAAGGTGGCCCTAGAGACAGGGGTCAGTTGGGTGTGGATTTGGAGCTGGCCAAGACTCACAGGGCCCTGGCCCGTGTACCACTTTAGGACTGGGATAAGGGGCCATGCCTACGATAGGAGATCTGGCTTCCCAGTGACTGCCCGGAAGGGACAGGCAGCACAACTTGGCTGAACCTGGGCTAACGAGAGGCAGAGGACAGGAATGAGCCTATAGGCAAATCGCGCTCCTTCCCTCCTCCATCGGACCCTCAGGTCCCAGTTTCTGTGGAATCTGGGCAGTGGGTGGACACCGTGGCGGAATGGACTTTCTGCTGTTGGTGTGGTCAGCTGGGTAAGGGTCCACCTTCCATTTGTTGTGCTTTCTACTCAAGGACCCTCTGCCCTCACTCCGGCTTCCAATGCCTTGCACTCCCCAAGAAAACAGGGTGCAAGTTGAACCCAAATTGTTGTTTCCTGGGGAACCCTGCCAAGAATATTTCAATCTATCATCACTCTCTCTCCCTTCCTCTGCTCCCTCCTCCCCCTCTTTTTGTTCCAAACCAGAGGATTCCCAACGTTTCTTTATCTCTGGGGCTAGTGACCTCGGGGATCATGGAACAGACGCTTTCTGACTGGGGTGCAGAATGCTGGGCTTCAGGAAATGAATGTGGATTCCAATTTCAAGAAATCCCTTCTATGAAAAGTCATATTTACCCAAAAGATTAATTGGGATAATAATTATTTTCTTTATAAACAAGTTTCTACACAAGCTTTTTAAAAAATTTTTATTGTTAGACTTATTGGGGTGACATCTGTTAGCAAGGATTATACAGGTTTCAGGCATACAATACCACAGTGCTTTTTTTTTTTTTTAATGTGGGTGGTTCCCTGGCTGGGAATCGAACCCAGGCCGTAGTGTTGACAGCGCCGAAGCCTTAGCCACTACACCACCAGGGAACTCCCTCTACACAAGCTTTTATCACATATAAATAATGCTTTGATTAATACATTTCCAATTGGCCATGAACTTTGCAGTTAGAGGAAGAGGCTGGCCATTGCCAGAAGAGAAGACACATATGAACACCCACCCTCCCCTGGAAGACGGTGGTAGTTGTGGTTTTCCTTTGCTCTCTCATTGCTATGTGGTGGGAGCAATGCTGAAAACTCTAAAAGCCCTCCATGTCAATACTAGGATCCTTCACAAATGTCTGACGTAGCTACATAGTTGTGTGTGTGTGTGTGTGTGTGTGTAGCATAATGGCTTCCCAGATGTCCGTGTCTTAATGCCTAAAACCTGTGTATGTGTTACCTCATGGGGGTCCCTTGCTGTAGAATGTGCAGAGACCACCACCCGTAGCACAGGATAATGTAGAAGGACTTCAGTCCTGGGAATTCACTGTCTGAGTAGTCTGCAGTGAAACCTGCTTCAAGTAGGAAAGGGGTGGGTTATATCTTTTTAAAAAATTCATAGATTTTACTTTTTAAAATTTTGAATTAAATGCCAATCAGCCTGAATGTGGAAGTGACCAAGCATAAATTGTCATGGTCTGAGGTACAATATTCAACAACTGGTTAATGAAGAATCTATACAGAGATTCTCTAAGTGTGAGAATCCACAAATTATGGAGATATTCTGGGGTGGCGGGTCCTAGATGACACTGTTCAATTATGGAACAGTAATTGCTGTAGCTTGTTATAGAACAGATGGTTATGGAACAATCTACTGCAGGTATTTCATTTATACTTTATTTTACTTAGCATACGGGTGGTCCCACTATTAGAGCCTCACTCTTCTGTGCCTGCAGTATTTTCTAGATTTTGGAGATTTCTACTGAAAAAGTCTCTTTTAGTAGATGATACAATGCGAGCTGCTACCAGTCATGTCCATTTTAGATGGGACTAGCTGGTAATGGCCGATTGACCGTGGACGAGCACATTCTGCACACACGCGTGGAAGGCGTCGCAGACAGCGCCCCCTGGCGCCCACTGTCCAAACGGCGCCGCGGGCGGAGACCCAAGTGAGAATGCGTGAGCGGCGCCCCCGTCACCCGGGCGCCTCGAGCCGTGCACCCCGCCGCGCCTCGAGCCGTGGACCGTTTCTGGTGCTTGGGTGCTGAAACCGGAAACTGACTCTAGCCAATGAAGAGCGAGGACGTAAGGACATATACTGGGAGGACGTGGGCTAGCTCACAGAACTGAAGGAAAGGATCACTAGTAATACTAATATAGGAGCCATCGCGGGGACAGGAACTGAGGTGGAGCTGGGGGGATTACAGGTGGTGTCAGGGGATGCGTTGACTTCAGTTGCTTTCTCTCTCTGAACCTCTCTGCACAAGCATCTGACGCTGGGGGCGGGGAGGGGACGGCATTTTGCGTGGCAGCTCTGGCAGCTCCTCCCCCGGAGGTGGGTGGCTCCACGGGAAGGGCCAGGGCCTGTTCTCAAAATCAGGCCAGGTGACTTCTGGGTTGCCGCCCAGGATACATAGCCTCTCCCGGAAGTTCTCTGATGTTTCCAGAATGGGGGACAGTTTCTTCTGTTCACTTTCACTGTAGCCTTTGGGGTTTCCACGCAGATTTGGCAAGGCTCAAACCTGCGGGTGCTCGTGATGGCCACTCAGGCAGCGGGACCCTCTCGACAGGCTGCTGTGATCCTGAAGTCTCCCCTTTGAGATTCACGACTTCCTTGTCATTCTGAAACCTGAAAAGGTAAATGATGTACCCCTCGTTTGAAGCTTCTAAAAGAAATTAACATAATATTGAACCCAGAGTCAATGTAATATGGGGGGGAAAGCCTGGAGTTTTGAGTTGGAGCGGTTCCCAAAGTGGCATTTTGTTTTGTTTTGGTTTTTTGCAGTTTTTTCCTTTATAAACCGGGAATAGCAACCTCTGTGTCATACGATTGTGTAAGGTATGTGACGCTCTTGGTGCATATTAAGCCCTTAATAAATGTCCGCTGCTTCTCTCCCACTGTGTGTTTGTGTATCCATTTCTCTTTTTATATGAATCATACACACTAATGTAGTTTTCCTTTCCCTGTGATGAGCTGAAAACCACTTTGCTTCTCTTCAATTTTCTTTTTCTGCCGTGGAGCTGATGTTGCTAACTGGAGCAAATAGCAGACCAGCCTGAGGTCCGAATAACAGAGACACAATCATGTTTCTCTTCATTGTAGATGAGGCCATCTACGTATCTGGTCTTCAACATCTCATATAATAATGGTCAGCTAGAGTTTAAAGGCAAAATGAAATCCTCTGTGGATATGAATCACAGCTAGAAGCAAAACTACGTAGTTATGAGAGTTTGGGTGAACCAAGTAAAAGAAATGTCTCAGAACACCGAAACGGACACCACTGGTCGCAGGATGCCGTTCAGTGCAGTTTAAGCAATCGAAAAGAGTCTGTTTCACTCGCTCAACCAATTCCTCCTAGGGAAACGCCTCGAAGAGGTGGGTCTTGCTAGTTTCTGAATGTGGCTGAAAGTAGAGATTGGCAAGGAAAGACCCCACGGCCGTTTGAGGAAGGCACCCGGAGGGAGGAGAGGTAGGCAGTAAGTCTTGGCCCATGGAGGTCCTAAACATGCTGCTTTGATTTATAATTGACGATCTTAGTCATTGCCCCTCACAAATGCCGAAACTTGCTGCTGTGTAGCAAAAAGAAAGCACATGGACCGCGGGGTCAGACGGGTCTTAGTGCCCTCCGTGTGAGAGCTGAGACGTTTGGACACGTCGTGATCACTTGCTGAATGTCAGTGCTGGTACCTGCCCTCCCGAATCGCCCCGTTTGCCTGGGGCTCGCCGTCCTGAAGGGGCGGTGACCGGCAGAGTCGGCAGTGACTGGAATGAGTACTGTGAGTGCGGGTGTGCGTGCCATCGGGGGTGGGGGGTGCGGGGCGGTGGGAGGGGCGTCTTAGGGTGGCGACACTGAGGCAGAGAAGGCAGAGACACGACAGTGAGAGGGAGAGGCCTTGTGAAGAGTTGACAGAAGAGGTTTCCAGAGGCAATCTCTTCGCAAGGGACAAGTCTTTCACCGAGAAAGGAATGTTCTAGAACCCGAGGAGAGACTGGGGCTGGAACAGACTGAGGTGGGAGAGAAAAGGCGCAGAGAGTGCCCGGAAACTGTTGGGGGTGGCACGAGCATCCCAGAAGGGGCACCCTGCCCCTTTCACAAAACCCGTCCAAGGCAGGTGAGACCTGGCCTGCAGGTTCGATGCGAAGCAAGTTCTGGGGGATGTCCTCGCCCAGAAATCTCGCTCTCAGTCCCCAGCCTCTGTGTGTAGAGCCTGTCATTCTGTCACCGCGGAATCCTGTCTCTCTGAAGTCCCTGTCCTTGTCTGGGCAGAGGCCCCCCGTTAAGTACAGATAGCCCTGGCAGCGCATCTCATTAGGCCGTCTGGCAGAGGAGCAGAGTGGTGGAGGAAGAGACGTGCTGGGGCCCTGCCTGCCCTGGATTCAGCTCCCAAACCTGCCTCCTCAGTGACGTCATCTGCTCTTTGCCTGGAATGCTTTCCCCCATACCCCACCCCTGCCCGGTCACCTCCCTTGGGCTGCAGGCCCTTCCTCACTGTCCCAGTCCGTCCCCACTCCCCTCTGCACACGGCCCGGGGCTCATCATGCCACGTCAGGCCCTTGTTTCTGTCTCAGGTCTCTCACCTGGGGCACTTCAGCCACACCTGTGATGCTGACCCCACATCAGGGGCCGGGGACCACGTGGTTGCTCCATCCTGATGGGCTCGCTGCAGGACATCTCCGAAGCCTGCCGACGGGCTGGGAGCCGGCGGGACCATCGTGCGTTTTCCAAACGCTGCCTCGTTGTTGCGCACACTTGTCTTCGCTAGGCCTCTTGGCTGTCTGCAGGGAGGTAATCCCGCTTTGCGGTCCCAGTCCGGGGTGGAAAACCCACTCTGCTTCTTTATTGGCAACTGTGTGGTGTTGGCCATGTTAAAACAGGCTTTTTATTCCCTGTGTTGTTATAAGCTCGAATGGGGTGCCAAGCTCGTCCAACCTGCAGCCCGTGAGCCACATGCGGCCCAGGACGGCTTTGAAGGCGGCCCAACACAAATCCGTAAACTTTCTTAAAACAGGAGAAAATTATGCATGGACTTTTTTTTTTTTAGCTCATCAGCTATCGTTAGTGTTTGTATATTGTACATGGGGCCCAAGACAGTTCTTCTTTCAATGTGGCCCAGGGAAGCCAAAAGGTTGGACACCCCTGACAGGTAAACTGTTGAGTGTTTAGTATTGTGACTGGACTGTTAGGTGATGACAGGCGTCATAGACTGATTTCCTCTGCCCCTCTCAATGCTTAAATAGCAGATGCCACGGTAGTATAACATAAAGATCCCAGGGAGCACAGCACAGTCTCTTTGGAGAAAGCCAGCTGAGTCCTGGCTGTGACTCCCCTGTGACTGTCATTGTCACATGGGCTGCTGCTTCATGTGGCAGCCCCGATCTCCAGTCACACCAAATTGTGTGGCAGCCTCGTACATTCGAGGACACTGTGAAATGTGCCTCTTTTCATCCAAGGCCAAAGTTTATGTTGGATTTAATCAGGATTGAGGTGGGAACAGGAATTAGCCACTTGCCTGATGTGTGTGTCACACCTAGTAAGCGTATGTCAGCCCAGCTCCGCGGCCCGGAGAGGAAGACCACCCAGGGGCCACCGCAGACATCACGGAGGGAAGCAGAACGAGGGCACCGACAGAAAATGATTTGGGGTAATCAGGTCGCTCCCAGCACACAGGTCGGAAAAATAAGGGAATTGCTTTATTTCTTCTGAGAAGGCATCAAAGATGAAATACAATGAAAGCAACACGGGGAGTCTGTTGTGAGAGCTACACGGTCAGCTCTAAATTCCTTTAAGGCAGGGAGGGAGGAGGCTGGAGAGCAGATGACCTGCACCCGTGAGGAACTGGTTGGTGCCCCATGTGCCTCGAGGAACTCCGAGATGAGCATGTGTGCGGCGGCCCAAGGCAAAGCCCTGTCGCGGGGGCAGCAAATGGGTGCCCATGAGCTGTTGCAATCAGGTGTCTGAAAATGGGACCCGGGAAAGAGTGCTGTGAAGGACAGGGAGGGACCTGCAGGACGTTTGGAATCAGAGTTCTGATTGGAGAGTGCTCCTGGTTTCCTTTTCAAGGTGAGGAAGACTTGCAAATTTCTCTCACACCTGGCAGAGAACATCACAAGTAGCTTTGAATTGGAAGACCCTCTCCTGAGTGATCTGTGTAGCATTCCAGCCTCATTAGAGCCACGGGAATTGGGGTGTTTGCAGCGCAGGGGGCATGGAGTCATAACGGGGACGATGAGGGCAGGGTGAGCACAGTCATTCCGGCTTACTGAGCTCCTGTTAGGTGCCAGATACTCAGCTCCGCGTGGCCTCCAGCGATGCGTTTGGTCCTTGCAGGACATTCTTAAGGGTCTCAGACCCTGAATCTCTTTCTCTTGAACTTCCCACTTCACCTCATTAGATTTCTGTTCCTTCATCTGAAAAATGGGGCAGTAGTTTTTATTGCCAAGGTCATCGTAAGGATTAGGGGTGACCAAGGACTGACAGCCCTTGGCACAGAATCTGTCACTGAGTGAGCATTCAATGCAAGTTGCAAATATGTTTGTTAGCATTACAGGGAAATGTCCTCAGGCGGGAGTCCAGGGGTTTCTCTGATTCCCCCTCTTGGTGTAGCGTCTGTCACTCTCTCTGGAAGGCTTTGGCCCAGCCAGGTGGCTTCCCCAGCTGTGCTGGTGCAGTGTTCCCTCCTCCAGTCTCAGTCCCCTCGGCTCCAAGGTGACATAGGCCGTTACCTAAAAGAATCGTGGGAGATTTAATTGACTTCTTGATGTTCATCACCATGTACGTAGGTGATACCCTAATTTGTGCCTGAGGGAAGCCCCGGACACTGTCCTAAGTCCTGGTGTGATAACATCTTTTCCTGCCTCTCCTGCTTTCACTGTCCTCAGCCCCCTGGCGACCAACGTCACAAAGGCAGGAGGAGGAAGAGAACTGTTAGATGCATTTCTGTTTTACTCCATGTTCTCCAGGGAAACAGACCATAGGAGATATACGAGGGCTGTCTGGAAAAAATCCAGCCATAAATGCCTTTATTTTTCATATTACATGGCTGGATACTTTCTGGACAGCCCTTGTATATACTCTGTATGTGTGTGAGTGTATTTAAAATCTATGTATCTATGTATCTATCAGCCATATCTACCTACCTACCTACCTACCTATCATCTATCCACCTATGTAATCTGTATCTACCTATCATTTACCTGTCTAGATTTATTATGAAGGATTGGCTTATGTGCTTATGGAGTCTGACACATCCCACAATCTTCAGGGTAAACCAGCAAGCTGCAGACCCAAGAGAGCTGATGGTGTAGTTGGTGTCCATAGGCCAGGAAGCTCAAGACTCAGCAAGAGCCAATATTTAAGTTTGGGCCTGAGGGCAGAATAAAAACCCACCATCTCAGTTCAAATGCAGCCAGGCAGGAGGAGTTCTTTCTTACTTCAGGGAGAAGGCTTAGTGTTTTCATTCTATGCAGGCCTTCACCTGATTAGACCAGGCCCACCCTCAGTAGGATGGGCAATCTGCTTTACTCAATGTACTGCAGAAAATGTTAATGTCATCTAGGACGCCCTAACAGAAATACCCGGAATCCTGTTTGAACAAACCCCTGGTGCCCTGCAGCCCAGTCAAGTTGATGCATGATTAACCATCATAATTTGCATTCTTGTCTCTTTTGAAGCCCCCTCCCTCTTCTGGCCAGAAAAATGACATTTTGCTCAATGGTCTGAAACTATTTAAATTTTACCTATCAATGGGGGTGAGTTTTTATCTATAAAGGGGATAGGGAGGGAGGGATAGGGTAAAGAAGGGACGGCAGAATTAATTAAAAGTAATTGTCATAATTACTTTTTGTTAAACCCAACCGATTGGTAAGGATAACAAGGAGAAGCACATTATGCAAATATATGGCTGCTGTATTCCCCTGGAGGTGAGATGTCAGGGCAGAGAAAGGGTTCCCTGAGGGTCTGTCTGTTCATGACACTTTCTTAGCGGTGACACTGGCCGCCTCAGCAATCTTACTTTGGTAACTTTTTTTAAACCTACTCCAAATAGGCTGGATTCAGAGTGATCCCTGATCCTTAATTTATGCTGTTTGCTGCTCCATCACTGAACTCCATCAGTGCACAGCTCAAATCCCGTCGTCTTCTCGATGTGGTCTGTGAAGATTTTGGTCCCCAGTGTCTTCCCTTTCCTCTGCATTCATTTCTTCTAGCTTTTTCTGTGGACTGACTGCTGTTGTTTGGGCAGATAGGCCTGTATTACCTCATGTTATTAATGATGGTTTCCCCCTGTTATCTCCTCACTAGAAGAGTAAGCCACCTCAAGGCAACGCCTTGTTTCCTCCGCATCTCTTTAGCACTGACAGGGGTCCTGAGAACAAGGTCCTGCTCATCGGCAGTTACCAGTTTTATGATACGTGACTCTGAAATGTAAGTCAGACCTGTCACTCCTCTGAGCAAAACCCTCTGCTGACTTTTTATCTTCCTTGCAGTAAAAGCCAAGCTCTACCACAGTTGACAGGGGGCAGCTAGGTCTAATTACTGGTCCCCTCTGATCTTGTCTCCTGCAATTCCCTTCTTGTTCACCAGAAAAAATCTGTGACTGTCCCCTGCCAGGAAAGCCCTGTACTGGGGCTCCTTCATATTGTAAAGGCAAATACAAATACAAATAAAAATAAAACGCTGTTGAAAATAAGGAAAGAGACCTTTCTCTTAGAGCATTTACTTTTGAAAAGTTGTAACAGCAAACTTTCTCTGTCTCTTTGAAATGCATACCAATCTTTTTAAAAGCCCAGGAAGACTCTTGTCAGCTTTATGACTCAGGAATGTCTTTCTTGTGTGGCATCTCCTAATTTCTGTGAGAGGGTAGGAGCCAAGGCTCACTCCAAAACTATCTCCTGTCATCCAGATGTGAGAAGTTCGTATTTCCTTTGGATAGAGGGAATTAGCAAGCACAAATGGCTAGCTCAGTTACGAGGTGAATCTAGGATGATCTATGTGTGACAGATGGTGCCGTCAGGTCCTCTTATAGTGGAGTGGTGATTGCTTACCTTGAGACATTCATGGAACGGGTTGTATCTACTTGGCTCTATAAAACGGTGAGATTTCTTGCCGTCTTCATGGTTTGCCTATAATATGCACCGCATTCTGGCTGAATGCTTATTCAGTAATAAAATTGTTTTATTTCCCTTTTACCTTTGTGGAGAGATTTTCTGATTTGGGAGAGATTTTGTTTTTAATAATATTCATTTCCCCAACAGTACATACCCGGATGTGCCCCTCACAGGGTAGACGTCTACCTTGGGAAGTACTCACACCTCCACCTTCTTCCTCTGCCACTAATTCTGACACTTCATTGCATCAGAGTAGACGGTCCATTTTCCTCTCCTTCCTGGATTTCAGGCTGCTGTCTCCTCCCTCGTCCCACGGCGTGGATCTCTGCGGCCAGCCTTAGTGTCAGGAAACCACCTGAGTCTACCAAGTGTGGTTTTGGCTCTACAGACTTTTGTTTGGCTTTTCCCAAAAGTAGCTCCTTAGACAAAGATTTGAGTGTGAGAAATTTATTTGGGAGTGGCCAGGAACCCTGGTAGAGGAGTGGGGAAATGAGAAATGAAAAGGAAGATGGCCGTTAATGGTTGAATTACTAAGACAGTTAGTGCAGTGGGAGATGGGAACTCAGTTCCACATGGAACCTCGAGGAACTGTGTCGCCGAGGGGCCCGGGAGCTGGGCTATTTATTCACTCCCAAGTGTCCATGGTTAAAGGCTGCTGGCGGGTGGGAGGTGGGGGGTTGGGTGGTGGTGGTCTTTCATCATCTGGCATTTCCAACTCGTCTTGCTTGTGGGCGAAGCTGCCTTCAGTGGTTCAGCAGAAAGCCAGTGGGCACAGTGATCTCGATCCTGTCTGTGGGAGGGCTGCCTCACTGGTGGCTGGAGCAGTAAAGGCAGGACATCTGCCATAGCATCCTGGGGTAGCAGGTGGAGTCGACACCATGGTGGCAGCCCAGATACCCTTCAATGGCAGCTTGTACCCTGCCTGCTGGGAGTATGGGGCACACACAGCCTTCAGCTGTCATCCCCAGAGGACTGATTCGGCAGAGGAGCCATGCCCAATGCTCACATCTCGTCACCAATCAATATGAGAGGATAAAGGCCGGGCCATCAGCCCCACTTGGCACGGCACTTAGAGGCCCCCC
>PVJL010008117.1:0-25534 GCA_004026885.1 Lyroderma lyra | reverse complement strand
GCCCAAGAATGAGAGCAGAGCCCACTGGCTGGATATCCTAAGATTCTTACTGCAGCTAAGCAGCTGTAAGGGATATACAAGTCCCCCTTTCTCCAGAGTGAGCAACAGCGGGCCTTTGTAAGGGTGATGATCATTTTAAGTAAATAATTATGTCTATGTTTTCTCAAAGAAAATGCTCCACCACTGCTGGGTTATCTTCTTTGTGTCCCCCATGCTTCCTGCCCTGCTCTCTCTTTTTTCCTTGCATCAAGGACCTCATTTCTCTGTCTTTGAAGGTGGTTCCAGTCGGTTGCTCAATCTTCACCTGAGATCTTAGGGGATATTTATCTGCAGTGTCTGCCAGAGGCTGGCTGCTTCCAGAGGGAAACGCTGGCCTGAGACTGCAGCTTGGGGTCTCCCCAACCTGAGCGCTGAGGATCCTGTCCTCTTACCACTGGGGTTTGTTTCTCCTGCTGCGACTGGAGCTCTGTTTGCTGTGGCAATAGGAGGGGCGCTCGCATTCCCTTCAGAGGGAAGAGGCTCTCCGTCCTCGGGTTCCAGGCTGAAGACACACTCCACGCGGGACATCAGGACACGGTCTGTGTGAGCCCATGAGCCAGCCCTCTGGCAGGAGCAGCTCAGGGGTCATATAGCCAGTATTTTGGATTTTACACCCTAAAACTTAATGTGGCCCATAAATGGAGAGAAAAGCAAAAGATATGTCAGAGTTTTCATAAAACCACAAAATTGCTTCTTATATATATTGATCAATAGCCTGCTTTCCTAACTGATTATATATACGTATCTAGCTCTTGGGCCTGCTCAGTGTGGGGGATGATTTTGCCATAAATATCAGATCAGTAATTTCTCAGGTATGACTTACACCGAGTATTGAAATACACTAGTGCTAACAAACATGTTTTAGATTTTATAAATTCAACATTCATTCATGATAGCGAATTTCAACAGCGTGGGTATACGGGGAATGTATGTGACCATAAGAAAGGCTACATATGACAAGGCCACAGCTAACATCATAATCAATTATATTTCAATTAAAAAACCCTGCTTCTGGGTTGTTGTCCTATAGAGCCTATCCCACAAATCACCTAGCTTTGATAGCAAATGGGGCTTGTACCACAAGTTCTACAGGACTGTAACACAGAAAACCATCAAAGTTGGGGCTCTCGATGTGTGGACCAGCTCCTTCTAGGGAGATGCCGGTGGTTTGGTTTTGTGTTGAGCAAGCCAGTGGGAGAAGTGCAGGAAGTGCCCACCAGTTCCTTCCGGCTCTAGGGGAGGATCAGAGTCAGCACCTAGATGTGTGCTCGTTAGAAACTGGACCCTCAGGCATCAGCTTGTAAAGCATGCAGTCAATGCCCTTCTAGGGAAGCCCTGGGAGACAGTGTTTCTGCTCTCTCCATGCTGAGTCCTGGGGATAGCTGCAGCAGTGCGCATGCTTCTTTGTGGGATTTGTGAACACAAGCCTGTTGGTGTTCAGAGCTGGGCATTCTGGGGGCCCATCCCTCAGGTGGGAGTCTTAAAAGTTGGGGTGCTAGATATGTGGTCCAAACTCTTCACTCCTCTTGGAGTTCCCTGGTGGTATAGTGGCTTAAGGCTTCGGTGCTGGCGCTGTCAGTGCTGCGGCCTGGGTTCGATTCCCAGCCAGGGAGCTACCCACGTCCAAAAAAAAAAAAGAAAAGGAAAAAAAAAGAAAAAAAACAAAACAAAAAAACCCTTCACTCCTCTGGGAGAAGCTGGGAGTTGGGGGTTCCCTCCTGATGGTATGGCACTGTCAGGTTTATGGGGAGAGCACATCTCCGCCTTCTCTACGCATTTCAAGGTGGGTATTTCTCATTCATGCAGTGTGGAGGAGTCGCTCAGCTAGGTTCCGGAGTTCTCGCAGACGGCAGTGTGCCTTCGCTAGCTACACATTTAGTGTGTGGGTGCAGAGAGCAAAATTCAGGAGCCTTCCATTTTGTCACAGTCTGGAGACTCTCAAGTTCGCACTCTGAAATATTTGCTCTTCCCTCTCCGTCTTGGATCTCTTCAACCATCGGTGCAACACGTATCTTGACTGTAATCTCATTGAGAATAAGCTGGTGTTGCTTCTAGTGTTCACTTGCTAATTTTAGCCCTTGAATTCCAGCCAAGAGGAAATGCCAATCAGCATATAGATCAAAAGTCAAAATTAGGAAGCTTACCAACAGAGAAAGCCAAGGACAAGTGTCATTCTTCTTTTGTGGTGATGGATATTTCTTGCATTTACCCATGCCGTATTAATATAACATGTTTGAAAATGTGATGGAGGGAGTGGAGCACTGTGGGAAATGGAAGAGGGAGGTACGACGTAGGCTCTAGTCTGGGCTTTGCCGTTCACTCCAAGATCTGGGCCAATCTCTGAATCTCTATCTCATCATCTATCATCTGCAAAATGAGAGTGCTAAGTCCGTTTTAATATTGTAAGATTCTATCTGAAACTACTAGTTAAAGTATTTCTGTTGCTTGTTTTTTAAAATTGATTTTGCGTAAATGACTAGGGGTGATTCCAACCCCTAGTTGTGAACACTTCAGTGGGTGGGCTTCTTCAGATTTAATAAGAAAATATATCTAATTTTTTATTTTATTTTGTAACTTTGTATTTCTATACATAATATATAGTAGAATTAGGGTTTCGTTAGCCATCAGAAAGATGATGGGATCTCAGAATTTGGAAAACAACTTGCAGCCCTAGAGTCAGGTGGGTGGAGCCAGTGTCTGAATGTTAATCTTTTTAGAAAAGCCTTTCATACAAAAGAAGATAAAGAGAATGCCAGTGAAGAATATGGTATTGTTTTAAAAAAAATGCCCACAACCGTTGTCCCCAGTGATAGCTTCTATATAAAGGTTTAATAATGGAAAAAAACCAAAAACAAAAACCTTGAAGTAAGAGCTAGGAGCCATCAAAAGTTTCAAAAAACAACACGGAGTAAAAGTTGCATGTAATGTGTAAGAAAACAAAACTTTGCTATTTTTTTCTCTGTCTTAAAAAAACAAAAACAAAAACAAAAACAACTTTTGGCCCTCTAGTGCTATCATGGATGTTTTGTTTGATTTCCCCAGAAAGTGTTTGCTGTTCCATCGCCTTGCATGACAAAGACAAAGGGGCTCAGACATTGGGAAGGGCAGCTCTTACTTACCATTGTAAGTAAGCTCCAAGCACAGGGTCTAGGATTCATTATTAGGTGGATATTAAATATTTATGAAATGAATAAATTACTAAGTAAAGATTCAGAGATGCTGGGAAGGGGCTTTAATACAAGAACAATTCCAGATGAGGAAATTGGAAGTGATTGATGCTGTGATGTCTGATTATAGAGTTTTAAATATGAGGGTCAAAGAAAGAGGGCTTTGAAGATAGCATAATTACCCTGTGGAATCTAAACTGCATAGAAATCAAATGAAAACATCGTTAATTAGTGTCAGCAATTGTCCTAAAGTTTTACACAATTAAGATGGCTGAGACTTTTGTCATGCAATTTAATCCATGCGATGAGGATTGTGCAAGTCTGTGTGGCTTGGCCCCATCCATCACTGAGACTATGTAAGTCCCAGGGAAGGTGGTGGTCGTCATACTCAGGAAACTGCCCTTGACATCCCAACAAGTGTACAGTTACTGACACTGTGACCTAATGTGGCAGCTACTGTGGCGGTCTGGGCTACGGCTATGGAGGCTTCGGTGGCCTGGGCTGTGGCTACGGCTGTGGTTGTGGCAGCTTCCGCAGACTGGGCTAAGGCTGGGGCTATGGAGGCTACGGATATGGCTGCAGCTGCCTGTCTTGTTATGGAGTTTATGGATTCTGTGGCTTCGACTGAAGAGCGAGCTCATTCTTCAAACCATGGGATTGCTCGTGCCATCCTGATGAAGTGATGCTTTCAGGTCCTTTTGTCCCCCTATGTCAAATTGCTGCTTTCTTGATAAACCATATAAACCAGTAGAAGCTGACCTAAGAGCGCCTCGAAATCAAGACTCCATTTGGCAGCAAACACCAGAAGCAGGAACAGACGCAAGGGAAAGACTTCCTGTAGAATGCTCCGGAATCTCACCTTTCTAGCTGTTCATTCCTCTCTTCCCTGTTCATATACTAATATGTTACTAACTCCCATATTCAATAATTAACTCCAATAACAGAGTAAACTCAGTTTCATTTCTAATGATTTATTTCCTAGGACTAGATCCAAGCTCCCTGGGGGTGGGGACCATGCCTGCTTGTTCACCATTGTATACTCTGTGCCCATGACCTCTAAAGCAGCTAAAGAACGTGCATTAAGAACTTGTTGCTTTCACAGAAACTCATGAACACAGTCAGTAGTTCAGTGGTGACCTGAGGTAAGGGTGGAGGGGCGTGGAAGAGGAGGGAGGGGGAGTCAAATATGTGGTGATGGAAGGAGAACGGACTCGGGTGATGAGCACGTAACACAGATCATATAGTGTAGAATCGCACACCTGGAACCTATGGAGTTTTTGCTAACCAATGTCACCCCAATAAATTTAACAATAAAAGAAACTTGTTCATGCTTTTTAATGAACCAATAATGATCTGAAACCTCATCTTAATTTCAGAATCACGGTGTTCCCCCCTCCCCCCATTATGGTTGAACATTTCCCATTGGGTACAATTTCTGTTTGTCCCAGAAGCTGAAAAAGACCTCAACAGTCCCGTACTTGAGTGCAACTCTATATGAACCTTCTTACAGAGTCAGGCAGAATACCTTGCAATTTGTTAAAAATAATAAATTGAAAATTGTTTGCTGTCAAAGCAAGCCATGTGGTGGAAAAAGATACTTGAAACATATGTAATTGGCAAATGTGTGCTCATGGCGCAAACAACCCAAATACCTATCAATAGAAGAAAGAGAAATAAACTGTAGTACAATAGAATACTACACAGCAATGACAGTTGCCAAACTAGAGCTGCATGTAGAGCTTGTTGCATTCACTAGAGCTACATTCAACAATCTGGATAACTTTCACAATCATAAGGTTGGGTGACAGAACTCAGACATCACAGAATATAATATGACCTTATTTATTTAAGTTTCTAGATAAGAAAAACTAGATTACAGGGTCGGAAGTCAGGGTAGTGGTTACCTTTGGCAAAGCGGTATTTAGGAGAGAGTCTGTGAGGGGGCTTTTGAGGTGTTGGTGATTTTCCATTTTATTTTTTATTGTTAGACTTACTGGAGGGCCATTGATCAATAAGAATTACATAGGTTCCAGGTGTACAATTCTACAGTGCACCATCTGTGTGCTGCATTAAGTGTTCACCATCCAGTGTGAGTTCTCTTTCCATCACTATATATTTGACCCCCTCCCTCCTCTCGTACTCCCCCACCCCTCCCCTCTTGCTCTCATGTAACCACTAAACTATTGACTGTGTCCATGAGTATTTGTTTCTTTGTTGCTTTCAGTTTTATATTCCACATATGAGTGAGGTCACAGGGTTCTTGGTTTTTTCTCTCTGGCTTATTTCATTTAGCATGATGATCTCCAGGTCCATCCATTTTGTTGCAAATGGCAATATTTCATCTTTTCTTATAGCTGAATATTCCATTGTGTATATGTACCACAGCTTCTTTATCCAGTCATCTATCGAAGGACTCTTTGGTTGTTTCCATGTCTTGGCCACTGTGAATAGTGCTACGATGAACATTGGGGTACATAAGTCTCTGTGATTTTCCATTTTTTTGACCTTGGGGTTTTTCGAATGCTCACTTTGTGATAAGTCACTGAACTGTTAACTTATTTTCTTTGTGTAATTTTCTGTGTGTTTGTTATATTACAATTGAAAACAGTTAACAGTTGATAACACTCCATGATTTAGAAAGAGTTGGCTAAGGGAGACAATTCAAATTATTTAGCAAACTTTTTTTGCATGCCTACTATTGATCCTCAATAGGTTAGGATGTATGGGAGTTTCAAATGAGTAACACATGGCTCTTAGTGTTAAGAAACTCAAAATCTAGTAGTCTATAATAGGGACATATATGGCATAGGGAGCAAGAAGAAGGGGTGATGAGTTCCTGCTCTAAAATCTTAGCAGAATTCAGAAATATTTTCCCAATTACTCATGCTCCAACTTTAGGATATCTACATGTGATCAGAATCTCATCTTTAGAACTCATCAACCCAAAAGAATAAGACAAAAAGCTAAATAGCGACCACAAAAAAACAATCAAGTGAAGCACTCGAATTAAGAAACTTGCTCATCTTTTTGTTTCCTTTTAGCTCGTATAGCAACTACATTTTCCTCAATGAATACTGAGTATCACCACAAGGTAAAGGCAGGCATCCATGCTCGGCTGGTGATCTATATAGCAGACGAGTATTGTTAGCCGAGGAAAAAATATATAGCTAAACATGAATAGAACTTCAATGGAAATTTCAATGCCTACAAATTATTCTAGAATGATTTTTGAAAATTATGTAGTAGGCTAAATTATTCCTTCGGACATTGTGTGAGAAAAATTATTATATGGACAGGAAAGAAACAGATATATTAAAGAAAATGGTGTTTGCCATTCCCTGAATTAATTTATGTACTCTATTAAAGAGGTTTGGAGAAGTGAAGATAGACAGTTCATGTGCTTTGTTTCACTAAAAGATACTGTAGCGAGGCACCAGTATGAAGGATTTTCACATAAAGCCTTCAGTATTTCATTAGTGTGCCTAATGGATTTGGGATAGCTGATCAGAGCTTTAGCAAAATTGGTGTGACTAGCAGGCATTTCTCATGCCATCGAATACGTCTGAAAAATGTATATGGGAAGACAATGACTTGGTAACCAGGAGTTACTCACGAGGGCTGTACAACAGGGGATGGCACAAGTCTTGGCCACGCAGCTGCTTTTCTGATCTCACTGCTGACTAGTACCTTCTACTTGACAGAAATAACATATCACACATGAGCCTCCCACTAAATTCAACTTTCCCTGTTTGTTGAGGTTTATTTAAGGCTTAGGAAAAGCTATACATTCATCTCTAACTCCCCAGCTAAATTGTATGCCAAGCTCACATCATACTGGAAAGGAAGGCTTCATGGATCATTCCAACGCCCCAGGAAGAGATAACTTTCCACCCAAATGCTAAGACTGAAACTTTAAAACACTCTTGCATGCATGGCTAATGCCAATGAGTCAACAAACAACAAGTGTTGATGAGGATGTGAAGAAAAGAGAACCCTTGTGCACTGTTGGTAGGATTGCAAATCGGTGCAGCCACTGTAGAAAACAGTATGGAACTTCCTCAAAAATTAAAAACAGAACTACTGTAGGACCCAGGAATTTCACTTCTAGGTAATTATCTAAAGAAATCCAAATCACTAATTCGAAATGATATGTGAAACCCTGTGTGCATTGAAGCATTTTTTACAATAGCCAAGTTGTGGAAGCAACCTAAATGTCCATCAATAGGCTGTTGGATAAAGAAAAAGTTTATGTATATATTTATACACACACACACACACACACACACACACACACACAATTGCTGGACCATAAAAAGGAATGTAATCTTACTGTTTGCTACAACATGAACGAATCTAGAGAATATTATGCTAAGTAAAGTATGTTAAAGAAAAACAAATACCATATGATTTCTCTGACATGTAGAATCTAAAAAACAAAATAAACAAAACAGAACAAGGCACAGATACAGAGAACAAACTGATGGTTACCCGATGGGAGGGATTTGGGGGAGTTGGGTGGAAAAGGTGAAGGGATTAAGAGGTACAAACTGGCCGTTACAAAATAGTCACAGAGATGTAAAGTACAGCTTAGGGAATATAGTTAATAATACAGTAATAACTATGGATGGTGCCAGGTGGGTACTAAATTTATCTGGGGGACCACTTCATAAATTACATAAATGCCAACCACTATGCTGTACACCTGAAACTAATATATTGAATGTCAGCTGTAATTGAAAAAAAAAATAACCTCTTCATACTGAAACCCAAATTAGCATTAATCATCTGGGCTATAATAAGTTTCAGACCACCTGTTAGGAATAATTTTTCAGCATTGCTTGCGAATAAGCATATTTCATTAAACTTTCCTACTATTATCTGGAAGGTGTTTAGAAGCAGTTAAACCCTCTGTCCATTTCGTAAATGCCCCGATTTATTGGTTATTGTCTTATCTATTGCAATTGGCCTGTAAAGGATAAATGCATATGAATAAAGGAGGAAGCTTTTGCAAGGTTTCCTATCAGGTCTGATTTGTAGCAAAACAGTTGAATCCCGGCTGACTTCCGAGAAAGGGCTGTTTGTAGCGTTTCCGCATTAGTCAGCGCGTCTAGATGGCGCTGCGGTAACGAATACTCTCAACCCGCGGGGCCTGACCCGGAAGTCTTCCCGCAGAGCTCTCTCCCTTCCCCTCAGGCCGGCCAGTTCTCCTGGGGGTGCTCCTGTTGCAGCGGCTCAGGGATCCCCGCGGCTCGGGTCTCAGTGTCCCAGTCGTGCTGAAGGGAGAGGAGTGGCCCTGGATGGGATGTGGCCTCAGCTCAGGCATGCCACTGTGCGCCCGGGGGTCTCAGTGTCCCCAGTCGTGCTGAAGGGAGAGGAGTGGCCCTGGATGGGATGTGGCCTCAGCTCAGGCATGCCACTGTGCGCTCGGGGTGGTCGGCGGTCCCTGCCGTAGCTGCTTTCCTCAACCAGAACTGGCGGTTTTGTGCATCTCAGCGGCCCTTCGCTCCATATTAAAACAAATTTGTTGGTTTTACCCAGATGTAAATATGGTAGAGAAATGGAAAGACCAGGAAGGAACTTTTTCCATTTGACAGAAATTTTTTTTCTAGACTGACACACTTCCTTGTCATTTTAGAATGGTACATGCCTTTTCTTGGCATTCCAAGGCTCAAATAACTATGTAAATTCACTTATCTGTCTATCACTATACTGATATATGTTACAGACAGAAAACCTAAAAACTATTTTACTTTGTTTTAACATATAATCATAAAGATATTTATATTTTCAAAATCTTATATTTTTAAGAGGAAAGTTAGAGGGATAGCACCCAATCCCTCATTAAATGGTTGGATTTCTTCAGGTAGAACTGTGCCACATGGTTTTGTTAACTTAAGGGTAAGAACTAAAGCATATCCAATAATGACTCATTTATTTATTCAATCAGAACCTCACTCGGGCTCTTCCTGTGTCTCAGCAATTTTGAGAAGAACACTCATAGTCTTACGATAGCTCAACGTTGCTTTTTCCTCACTCCCATCTCTGTCTCTGCACATAAGCCTGCATGATCTTCTTTCAGCACCTGGTCTTTCCTATCGGCACACACACAAAAATCCATTACACAATAGTATTGTATCGATTAGGACTTTACCTGGAGTTTTCAGGGTGGAGGGAAGGCATGGAGTGGGGTGGAGACATAAATGATCTTACGAGCCAATGGTAAAGACTTCTACCATCTTGCCTCAGAGCTCCTTCATACGGTCTAGCTGTGCCCAAGTTCACTGTCTCCGTGTGCCGTGTATTCACTAGGTGACTGAGTGTCTGAGGACATAGTCCTATGTCTCAGTCCAGGGGTCTCATAGAAAACAGCCCATCTCTGCTCTTTACTGTCAAGGAAACCCTGCTCTTCCTCAGGCCCTCTGGAATTTTGGCAAATAACGTTATCTCTATCTCGTTACACACTGTCACATGCTACCCATTTCCCAACAAGCCTTTAGTTGATTTACAGTAAAAAATACAGTCACAATAAAACTGTGATGCATTAGAGACAAAGCACAAGATATGAATAACAAAGAGAAACAACCATAACCAGTTTGAGGACAAACACTGTGATTGAGGCAAAAACCTAGCCCTAGGCTTCCTACCTGTTGAGGTCATTAAAGAAGTCCATTAATTTTCATCTTATTTGATCTAGTAAGTTTGTTTTTTACAGTTAGCCAAAATGTCTCCAGATGTTCCTAAAGTTATCATGAGAAAAAGCTGTGGAACCCACTTCTAGAAGCACTTCAAAGGTACATACTCTGAATTGCTCTTTATACTCAGTGAGGTGCCTTCATACATAGTTTTCTTGGGGGAACCATAAATAGCGGGTGCCTCTGAGCCCATTTGCCCACAGAGGAAACAAGGTCAGAGGTTAGGAGACTTGCATAATGTCACATAGAAAGTTAGTGGTGGATTTGGGTTGTTTAATGTGTTTTCATTTGTTAAAATATTTTTTTTTCTTTAGGAAGCAAAATTCCTCAATCTTACGCAGTGGGGCAAAGTTACCTGCAACGGTAGATTGAATTTCTGATGCAGTTGTGACATTTACATAGGGAAATATTTTATAGTTTGTTTTTCTATTCACACTTTTAGACATCTCATTACTATAGCTCCTTGGGTTTTGCCAGTCCAATGTCTTTTAGTGACCTCAATTTTATGCTGTTGATTTTTTTAAAAAGTGCCATTTCTATTTCAGTAGTGATCCAACTGGTTGGCATTTGATAGAATCTCACATCCATTGTTATATGAATAGACATTGAAAATCATTTTGATGCAAGAAAAGAAAGCAACTAAATTTAGGTTTCTAAAGAAAACCCAAGCTGAACTCTTTGACCCTGAGCCCCAAAGAGCACAGTATAAATGCTGGGCAAACTATTTTAATCCTCTATTTTATAAATGAGTTCTATACTTTTTCTGTTGACTACTGTCTGGCATAGCTGCTATTTTCAGAGCATAAAAAAAGATGAGAATCATGAAAACAAGGAAATAAAAACTTGCCTGAAACACACTGGCCCGTGAATCATAGCCTTTCTCTTCAATAGCCTGTGTATATAAACACAATGTCAATTATGAATGAAGGGGCATAGGTGAGTGATGGCATCCACAAAAGGAGTTAAGACGAAAGGATTTTTCTTTTCTGGTTCCAAATTGATGGTAAATCGACTTTCAAGAAGTCACATTAACTTCCTTCAGGGTCTCTACCTGTAAAATGAGAAGAAAACCTTTTTTTTCCCCTCAAATATAATATAAAGACTTAGCCTTTCATCTTTGCAGCCCTCTCATTCTCACAGCTGGGATCTCCTAATGTTCTCCCTCACGTCCAACCCCTCACCCCAGGCCTGTGATGCATGCTTATGCTTGGTCGGGAGAAACCCAGGACAGTAACTCACTTGAGTCAGTTTTGATGCTGGTTCACTTGCAGTTTTGAGCCCTGGTTGGGTTTTGGCTTAGTTCTTAGTGATCCCTATCACCTCATTCTAGTAATGGGACCCCCAGCCCATTTTCATGCCTCGGAGCCTGTCCTCTGGTTTTCGATCTTTCGTTCCACAGCCTCCAAGGCGGAGGTTCTGCAGGTGACTCTTCCCATTGTCCTGTCTTCTCAGCCAGACTATCCAGGTTCCAGCTCCTGCCGGCCATCTTTCCCATCGACTCTTGAGAGCTCATGCTTAAAGATCATTCTCTAAGACTTGTTATTTGTATTAAGTAGTGAGATAAACACTTGTAAAATATGCACAAAACATAAAGACTAACAACACAATGAATATTGAAGTATTCCCCTCAGTAAGCACCAAAAAGAAGTATGCTTACCTTTGAAGTCTGTCTCACCCCCTTCCTGCTCTACTCAGAGGAAACCACTCTGCTGAAACGTATGTCTCTCTCTTTTCTCAGATGGAATTTTCCTAATCAATATATTGTTCAGTTTTGTGTATTTTCAAACTTCATATAAACGAAATAATACTGTGTGTCTTATGCTACGTGCCTTTTTTATTTTAGTTCAACATTATGTTTCTGAGATTCAGCCGTATATTTACATATATTTGTAATTGAATCATTTTTATGAGAATACCGTGTTTCACTGTATGACTATCATGCAGTTTATCTCTTCTACAGCTGATGAACATTTGGGTTGTTCTTATTTCTCTTATGATTACAAAAAGTGCTGTTAAGAATATGCACTTATCTTCTAGAATGATTTGCTGGGTGATAATGATTTTCAGAGACTTTTGTTTTAATGTATAATCCCACCAAGTAACTTCAGATCCCTGCCAACTTTAGATTTTGCCAGTCTGGTAGTTGTAATACGGAAGGTCACTGTGGTTTAAATTTTTATGTTCTTGGTGACTATCGAGGCTAAGAATTTTGCTTATATTTGTTTGGCCATTCAGATTTACTCTTAGGTAAAGACTGTATTATTGGTCATTTGCTTTTTTGTTAATAATTCATAGAAGTTATTTATATACTCAAGATATTATTTTTTTGTCAGTAATACCTACAGCAAACACGTTCTACCAGTTTGTGTCTTGCATTTGTATTTTCTTTTTGACATATTATAGTGAACAAAGTCTTTTACTTTTAATTGACCAATTTACCATATTTTTCTTTATGATTTACAAATTTTGCATCTTTTAAAAGAAAATTTTCCCTGTACTTACTGTCACAACAGTGTTGTCCTACGTTATGTCTAATAGTTTTATAGTTTTGCCTTTTATGTTTACGTCTTTAGTCCACCTGGAATTAGTTTTTGTGCATGAGGTTAAAGTAGGGCTTTGATTTCATGTTTTCTCACACCAGTAATAGTTGTTCCAGTAATGCTTTTTAAAAACCTATTCTTTCCCCACGATGTGCAATGCCCGCTCTACCATAAATCAGGTTTCAAGTATATTTTGAACTGTACTCTGTTTCATCAATCTATTTGCTTTTCCTTATGATAATATGAAATAGTTTCATAATGGGTAAAGCTTTACAAGGATTCTTGATATCTAGTAAGGCAAGCTTCAGTAACTTTTTGTTCTTTTAGAATGTGTTGGTTATTCTTGACCCTTAGGTTCTTCCATGTATATCTTGGAAAAATCTTTGACAAGTTAACACATACAAACAAACTCACTGTAATTTCAATTGAAAATATATTTAATCTATACATCAGTTTGCAGAGAACTGACTTGTTTTGATATTGCTTCTTCCAATCTATATGCATGTTCTATTTCACGTATCTCTATTTAATTAGAACTTCTGTGAAGCCCTTTAGTAACTATACCTCTAAAGGTCTTATACAATTTTTTGTTAAATTTATTTCTAGGAATGCACACATGTACACACACACATTTGTTACGATGTATCATTTCAATCGCCATCTTCTTTCGAGAAGACTAGATCTGCTCTATTTTTCCTTTCTTCTCCTTTAATTGGGTAGTCTATCCTTTTTCTCCTTGGTTTGTAGAAATTTAAAAAAATATTAAATCATGGATAAAAATTTGTATCGGTCATGTATATTGTAAATATCTCTTCTAACGACTTGCCATTTTCACTCTATTTTTGGATGAACCAAATTTGGATGCATATATATATGTAAATATATGACTATATATACATTTTACATTGCTGTTCATGATGAATAAGATGGACCTGTAAGTTTCCATTTTCATATAAGGTTATGCTAGGTTTATGAAATTACTTGGGGACTGTACTTTCTCTTTTTTATCGGGAAGACTTTTTCACCGAATTAACTTCTTTAAATGTTAATAAGCATATGTATTGCTTTATATTTCTTCTTTAGGCAATTTTGTAATTTATTGGCATAAAATTGTTACTATCTTTTTAATATTTATAGCATCTGTAATTTTGTTCCATATTCATTCCAATATTATCTTTTTTCTTGAGCAGACTTACCAGATATTTGTCGTTTATTATTCTGTTAAATAATCTATTAATAGTATTCACGTGACCATGCCTCTCTGTTTTGTGTTTGCTATTATTTTATTTTCTTATCTTTACTTTTTCATCCTTTGATTATTAAAATTTGGATACTTAGATAAATTTTCAACTTTTTTACTTTTATATTATAATCACAGTACATTATAAATTTTATTTTAAATACTACTTTGCCTTTACTTCACAAAGTTTATGAGCAAGTTGCTATTTTTTATCATTCCAATTCTTTATGACTTCTTCTCTGACCTATGAGTTACTGAAGTTGTAATTTTAAGTTTCCAAACATGCATATTTTTACCTATATCTTTGTTATTATAAGTAATAATTACATACTTGTTCTTTAGTTTAAAAATTACCTACATGATACCAATTTTTTGATATTTTTAAAGACTTAATGCATAACTCTAGTAAGTGATACATTTTTATAAACTTTTTTATGTTCTTGAAAGGAATGTATATTCTGAAAACACAGTATTCAATACATGTGCATTAGATAAAGTTTTGTATATATATATTATTCAAATCTATACCCTTACTTATTTTGTATTATTATTATTACTTATTATTAGGAAATGTATCTTAAAATATAGCACTGTAATGGTGGAATTGCCGATTTCTCCTGTACTGCTGTTAATTTTTGCTTTACAGGTTTTGAAGCTATGTTACTTCGTGTCTTGTCACGTCCAAACACCTTCTTTTGCCATTGGTACCTAGGAGAATTGAGTTACTACATTTGGCTATATTAGCGTTAATTTTTCATGAAAAGTTCTCAGCTGTGCCAATGATCTTTCCACTGTCCAAAAATTTATATCAATATTGCATTTCAAGTATATGAATAAAAAGCATTAGATAAGTGGGATAGGTAAGTAACAGCAGTGGGATTTGTGCAACTTAATACTAATAATTTTGGTTTTCTTTTGGTGATGGGGAAGTTGGGTTTGTACTTCTCTTGTTGAAT
Organism: Lyroderma lyra; assembly: GCA_004026885.1. Lineage (NCBI taxonomy): Eukaryota > Metazoa > Chordata > Mammalia > Chiroptera > Megadermatidae > Lyroderma > Lyroderma lyra. Next base: position 10,900 of record PVJL010008117.1, on the reverse strand, counting down.
TCATGACATGGATTAGATATTGCTTTTTATCATTTGTGATGCATTAACTTGTTAATGACTCTCTGAGTTTATTTTGTCCCCCAGACAAAAAAGAAATGATGCTGGAGAATGTGAGTCAGAGATGGAAGGAAGAGGGAAGAAGCCATAGAAAAGGACCCAGCTGGTTAATGTCTTGTCTGTCTGCAATGTCTTCTCAGCATCATCCTTCTTCGGTACGGTCTCTGGGCCCCTTATGGAGGCAGGAAAGAGATGGGCTTCTAGAAAGTTTCACTTTCAAGGGAAATATTGCTGGTCCATTTTAAACTGTCATGCAGGCAATCATTAAATAGTTTTAGACAAAGTATGGATGTGAGTAACATTAGACCCAGGACACCTAGACCAGCATTTTTGCAGTCTTAGCTTTGTGGCACTATTTTATAAAATCCAGGTTACCTTTAATCCTAAACATATTCAGACTATCATAGCAATTACTCATAATTTTTGGAGATATGCAAGAACAATATATTTTTGAGCTGACAGATAATAGATTCTTTTGAAGTGCTTTATCAGGAATGAAAATGATGAAGTGTGCTGAGAATATGCAAATACATTCAAGTGCACACAATTAAATCACTTCACTGTGGCTGCAAGTATTCGCAATAGGAATTCAAATTGATAATTATGATTGTATGAGTCTTAGAATAGCTACCAGTTTTCCATTTTTATCTAGTCTTTGAAATAAGAACAAGAATATCATAATTTAAAACAGGGAGATTGCATTTCAAATATGCAGGAACTTTTTCTTCTCTCTGGCAGTCTTGTGTAGAAGAGCCTTAAGAAAACTAAAGTAGGGGAAGAAAACAGCTGGTCCTGTTCTTCATCCCCAACTCCCAACCCCAGAACACATTCCCACAACTTGTTCCAGTTCCAAACATGTGAAGCCTGTCTGAAAAAAACCCAGCCACGCATGCCTCTGGTTTTCTTATTACGTGGCTGGATACCTTCTGGACAGCCCTCGTATTGCCAGCATAGGTCTTAAAGAGTGAGGGTAGGTGCTCAATGCAGCCGTTACAAGGCAAATGTGTTGTACTGGAGTCTAAGACACCTTCTAACCAACCCTTTCCTGCACCGATGCAGTCACCTTGTGCTGGAGTGTCTTAGAGGCGTACTACTGTGTGTTCTTGGTGTAGCCCAGTGGTTCTCAACCTTCCTGATGCCGTGACCCTTTAACACAGTTCCTCATAAAATTATTTTCGTTGCTACTTCATAACTATAATGTTGCTGCTGTTATGCATCGTCATGTAAATATCTGATACGTGTTTTCCGATGGTCTTAGGTGACCCCTGTGAGAGGGTCCTGCGGCCCCCAAAGGGGTCGCACTCCACAGGTTGAGAACCGCTGGTTTAGACGTTCATCAGCAGCTGCGCTATTTCTTTTTTGCTTTTATTTGCTCTTTCAGCTTGGAGGGATGGCTCAGGCTGAGCAGGTGGTCTTCTAATTCAGACGTCACATTGATTGCAAAGTGATGACTTTGTGGAGGTATGGCAGGGCTAGCTCAGACCTTTGGGTCACCAGGAGCTGACAGGAGTGTGGGCTTGGGTAATGGAAATCACTTCGTTTCCTCACAGCAAAGGATCTCCCCTGAAAAGGAGATTGTCCTGCCCCTCTCACCCTCATTTGCCTGACTTCAGTTTATTTTAATTTTTAACGTTTAAATGTAGGTTTTGTTAGTATTCAGGTATGATGAGGCCAACAGATAAGGGAAAAAATGCCATCAAAAAGACAGTTTGTTACCATAGTTCCCTAGAGGAGGGGGCATGCCATACCTTGCAGGGCCACATGAGGAAGCACCAGAGTTGGTCAGGAGGCAGGGTGGGGGCTAACATGGGCCAAAAGGCCTTCATGTGGTTTCCAGAGCAAGCAACAGGGGGTGCAAGGCAAGCAGGCTTAGGGTTGGCCAACATGAGTACTTTCAGGAGGATCTGGGGCACGGAGGCTGCCTTGAGCTGTCTAGTACTCAGCCCTGGGTTAGGACCCCAACGCCTGATAAAGGACATCATTGGGGATATGGGCTCTGACTGGTAGGTCTGCATATGAAAGTCATGCTTGCAGGCGAGTGCTTTACTATCTGTAGGAACTATTCAGTCCTGGGAGGGGCAGTCCCTTTAGAGGTAGCAAGGACCCAAGATGTTAAAGCATCAGACACACATGGTTACTCTAGTGCTGCATTAACCAAGTGTTCCCCTTCCCATGGCGCTTCTCAATATTTCACACAACTGAGTGACTGGACTCCAGGTAGTCTTACGACCCAGATAAGAGAGATTGCATGGGCTGGTGGGACATGGCTCAGAGGTTAGGGAGTCACCCTCCTCCAACATCTAGCCCAGAAAGGTGAATTCTGTCTATTTGCTTTTAACACATCGCTCAAACTCTCTGAGTTTCATCTGTGAAATGCATAAGGATAAGAGCAATCCTGTTTATTGAGAATGAACTAGAAAATAGACATGTAAAGCAATATAAACATACTGTACTGTACAATTCCTGATGACTTAGTAGGGACACGAAACACATGCCTCAAAAGAAGCATACACTAAGATGGAAACACCATACTACCAACAGTGAAATAAAATCAGTGTTTAAAATTGGATTTGAAGCTCACGGAGTAAGCACGAGCTCCATTCGGCATATCTAAGCTTAGAGTGTTGGCTCTGAGTTGAGGTAATTCAGAGAATTTGGCAATCCTATAATTCACTGTTGAGTTGGCCAGGTCTGTTGCAACTTCTAATCAAATTATCACAGTGCAGTATCTGTGTGTTCTTGTCGACTTCTTTTGAAGTCTGATTTGGGAAATTTGCATTTATGCCCTTCAGCATTTCGGGTTTCCTGTTTTCCTTTATGTCTGGGGCAAATGCTAGAGAGACCGTGATTACACCAATCCAGTCAAAAATGGCTTTCTCGTCCTGGCTGGGGAACCCCTGTCTGTAAGCATAACTACGTAGTCAGTTGTTGCCCAGTGTCCCGGGTTCTGAAATAGCAGGTGGTGAGGCTTCTCCGAGATCATTATAGTTCTCAAACAGCAAATATAAACAAGGCATAGAGAAGGTGATTGCAGTACACGTGCTCCAGGACGTCAGCGAGCAGACGCAATTAGAAAATACCATCAACAGGGAGGAGCAAGAGATGTGTGAAGCAATAAAGCAGGGTTAGAAACTGAGTTTTCTGAATCAAAAGCAGGAAGCTTGGGACTCTTGTGTTCAAATGCCTGCTCGTGTGAGGATATGTCTGTTGTTTCCATTTATTATTTGAAATGTGGGATGAGCCACCTCACTGCAGAAGAAGGCCACCTGCACCAGCCTGCTGATGACACTGAAACCCTGAGAAGCTTCACATTTCTCCAGAAATGCAAAAGTAATTCTTTTTAGTAGAGATAGTAAACTAAAGATGATGGCCAATTCCCAGGCTTTAAACCTACATTATGAACTTTAATCTCTGGAACATGTCTCTCAGGGGAAGGTGTTATTCTTGGTTAAGAGGAAAATTTAAAACATAAAAACCAGTGATGAAATTTACTTTGCCTAAAGAGGAGAGAGAGAGATCTGGAAATTAAAGATTAAAAGCCTCATGCCCTCTTTCTGGAAATAGTCACCAGTCCCCACCCACAGGCCCGAGGAGCTGTGACGCCTTCCTTACTCCAGTGTTTTAAATCCCTAATTTCCCAGGGTTCGCTTTACGTGTCTGTGAGCGTTTTAGTCCCTGGTTTAGGAGCCGATTTGGGTGGGGGAGTCTGGGCCCTACTTATTTTTAAAGAGCCCGAGGAAGCTTACGTAGTTTCGGGTCCTGGCACGGTTGGTGGCACAGAGTGCGCTTCTCTGGGTTTCGTGTCAGAGCTGGCTGCCAGCATGGGCAGGGCACCTGGGCCCTCAGGTGAGTCTTTATTATCTCCCAGGGCTGAGCGAGTCCTGGAATTCTGGACTGTCCCCTTCACACCCCTCATGCCCTCCTGCCTGCTGACCTTGCTCCTCATGCTCACTGGGACTCCTGCTCCCGCAGGCCCTCCCTGTTATCCAAGTCCTTTGCCTTTCTCCCCGACCTGGACCTCATGGCCCAGTGCGCACAAGCTCCTCATCGTCACCTCAGCCTCTGTCACCCGTGTTAGCCTTTCACCCTTCCCTCGGGTCACATCCACGTCTGGCTGCTTCTCGCTGAACCCTCTTCTCATGCCCTTTCCAAGAGCTAACAGAGGGAGTTGAGAACGAGAGCTGAAGGGTCGCAGATGAGACCCCGTGGTCATGACCCCTGGTTCCTTCTGCGGCTCAGCAGTCCCCTGCACCAGCGCTCACTCCTCAGCCCTGTCTGCCCCCCGGAAACCTTCCACCTCCTTCTTGGCTCAGATGATGAAACCCTTCTATCAGGAACCTCCGTCATTTCATTTCTTAAGTTCTCTTAGTGTTTGGATGTTTGAGACACTAACCCATGTCAACAATTTCTTCTAGCATTTCTTCCGATCCACAGATGCAGTAAGTTGGCTCCATGTTCACGGTTTCAGCAGGGGAATTAGACAGGGTTGGTTTTATCAGCTTTGGTTTGAAAGAATCAGTGCCCTGAAGGAAGAGAGCCGAGAACTGACACAATGTTTAGATAAAATGTGAAGGAAGACGGATTCTAATCACAGAGACTCGGTGATTACTGGAGAGAAGGGACCCAGTGTCTCCTTGCCCTGAGAGAGAAAATCGAGTCACGTAAGTCACCAAGCTGATGGGTCCTCAGGGTGCCAGCGATTACTGCACCCCTGGCATGGCACAAACGCAGCAGCGACAGTCCCCTGCCACTGGCATGGTGTGCAAACAGCAGACAGAATCTCCGGGCTGGAAGGCACTATGAGTAGAAATAGGCAGGGCTCAGTGGAAACCTTCGTGGTAGAGCCCCGAGGTGCTTTTCCACCTCCCCGACCACGTTCTGGTACCCCAGGACCTTGAGAGAACTCTGGGAAGGGAAACAGGGAGGCAGAAGCCACTAGAATGAAATTTCCCCCAGTGGCATGGGGGCTTATAATAAAACTTAGGATGAGTTACAGAAAAAGACAACTAGTATTTGTTGCACACTTGAGTTAAAGACTGAGATTCGGAGCGACCTCGTCTATGTCTTCCACCATCTTTTCACTCACATTAACAGGAAGGAGTGTTCCATTGTCTTTTACACCCTTTTTATGCCAAGAATCCATTGCCATCATCTTCGACCGTTGTTTTAACATTTTTCCACATCCGCCAAACCTTTGCCACAATATATAGTCCTTCTTGTATTAGGTAATTTAAGTCTCAAGGGACAGATATCTAACTCAAGGGACAGAGCACCCCAGAGAAGGTAAAAGTGTTGACTCATGGAATTCACCAGAAAGGCAGAATGTGTCTGTGCCTCAGAAGTCATTGGAACTAGGGTCCAGCTGCCCTCAGAATTCTTTCTCCCCATTTCTCAAATCTACTTCCCTGTGAAAACGAATCATTTTCTTTCTTTGCAGCCCAACTGGCTTATTCGGGCAAGGGGAGAAGTATGGCTGCAGGCAACGCCAAAGTAGTTCAGGTTAAAATCTCTACTTCGGGGCTGGGGCAAGACTGACTCCCACCTTCTCTCTGGTACTGAATTTAAAAGTCTAATGTTCCCCATGTCAACTCCCAGGTTGGAGGTGGGGGTAGACGTACGAGGGCTGTCCGGAAAAAATCCAGCCATTGCCAATATAATGGAAATGGTTACATGGCCGGGTACTTCCCGGACAGCCCTCGTAGTTTACAGAAAGGGCTGGGGGTGAGGTGAAACAGACAAAACAATAGATGTCTGTGACCATCCGTAAGTTGTAAGTAGGTACTGGTTGTCATTTAAATGGTGCATAAACACGCACGTTCCATCACAGGCACGCAACAGGACAAGGAGTGTCTTGTCAGTCCTGCTTCCACTGCCTCACCATTTATTCTCATTTGTTTGTTGCAGTCTAGCTTCTGTTTCGATCACCCTAAATATATTCTCTTAAAGGTTACTGTAAATAACCTCGTATTTCTCAAGTTCAACTGCCTCTTTTAATTTTTTTTTAGTAACCACCCTCCTTTACCTTCCTACAGTGTTTGACTCTGTGAATGGCCACATTTTGTCACCATATTTTTTCCTAGATGAGATCCCTGTGCCCACTTTCACCTGATTCTCTTCCTGCCTCCTAGGTAGTAAGTGTTTCTGTGTCCTTGGCTGATTTTCTTTTCTTTCTCCTCTTGGTGTTTAATGGTAGGCAATCATCACATTTCTGACCTCGATCCATTTTTTCTGTACTCTCTCTCCTGTGGTGGTTTGAAGCCTTCAGTAGCTTTTTGTTTTTTACAGCATAAAACCAAAAGCACGAAAGCCTCAAAGAGCTAACATGAAGTTCACATTCCATAATAATAACGTGATGAATGACAATAGCAACAGCCAGAGTAGACAATTATTGAGCACCAGCCACTGCTCTAAACATTTTTCTTGAATGAAGCCATTTGATCTTCATTCTATGAGATGAAATACTTGTTTGTTTTCTATTATTCTCCTTTTAACGGATAAGGAAAACAGGCTGTGCAGAGGTTAAGTGCTTGTCCGATGTCACACACGAGACAGGCAATGTTTAAACTTTGGCAGTCTCCTAAACGTGCTTCCAGTGTCCTTGCATTCTGCTGCTGCCTCCGGTGGCTGGCCTTGACACCCAACGCCATCATTCAACATTCTGTCCATCCTTCAAGCACGAAGTTCCCCGAACACCACTCCCCAGTGCCTTGTTAAATGAACTTTTTCCCTTCTCTGAATTCCCATGGCATCTTATTTGTGCCTTGTCGGTGAGTTTATGATTCTATTTTCTACCTGATTATTTAAAAATATGTCTCTTGTTTAATAGACTGTAAACACCTGTATGTGTGCCTCCATCATGAATGCTCAATGTTGATGAATCATTTGTCAAACAATAAATACTCATTAAGCATCTTTTGTGAAGCTCTATATACTAGCACTGCTTAAAGTGTGCCCTGCAGACTGGTTCTCTTCTTGGAGCCATTTATTATTGTGACATAAGGAGCTTGTGCCAGAATCTCAATCAACACACAGCTTCCTTGAAGAAAGTCCTGCTAAGAAAACACGTTGCTTGAACTAAACAGAGTGCTTAGTGACGTGGTGGATTACCATGTGGTTGAATTGCATTTTGATGCACGCTCCTGACCTCATCAGGAACCAGTGACAAATAGTTTGAGGAGCACAGCTGTACAGGAATTAAAACAGACGTGATGTGATTTCTGCCCCTGGGAACTTATATTCTAGTTGAAGGTATATAATAAGGTATATGATATTTTAAAGAAGACAGCAATAACTCGATCACAAGATGATAAAAATGCAGGTCAGTAAAAAAAGGTTAAAGGAATGAAAGTGTCTCCAAAATTTTAGTCCAGCTCTTCAATTTTTTTGCGAATTAAGAAACAGAAGCTCAGACAGGCTATTTCAGGCAGGTCTTAATAATGTAAAATGCTTCCATGGAAACAAAAAGTTAGAAATACAATTTAAAATATGACCAGATGTTAACTGTGATATGAACATTTATAACAGTTACAGGTGGGTGTGGGTATCTTAAGAAAAGTCTGTGATCTTTGTTTGTAGATTTAACAAAATCCCATAGTTTCCATGATCAAATAGGGCAAATAGTGTATAAATGATTTAAAAATATATTTCTGCAGTCTATACATCTTTGCTCTACTTAAAAATTTTAATTTATCTTAAAAAGGAATTATAAATATTTAAGAAAGCACTTTCTGAATGTCTATCTTTTCTGGAAGTTCTTCTATATGTAGATGGCATGCAGTAAGGCTTTCAAACATTTGTTGGTTACAAATACAATTTTAGGTAGTCTGACAATCATCAATGATTTGGAAATATTATTAACAAGAGTAGACTTACTAAAGGAGACATTGCGGCACAAGTAGAACTGATTACAAATACAGTGTTGAATGTGCCAAATTTCTTGAACAGTCACATCTTAAAAACATGTGAGTTAAGTCAGCAGATTGCTAGGAAAATAGAAGGAACAAAATATATAATCTGACAGTACAAATTTATGCTGTTGCAGGGAAAGGAGAAACAAATTTCTACTCCAAGACAAAGTCAATACTGTTGTGGTTCATGTGCCTCCTGACAAAATATTTGATCTGTCTTGGCACACACAAGATAGGGTACAGCCAACAAGATAGAGAAATAGATTCTAGCTCAGAAAGATTCCAGCATATTCTTACAAATGTGCTACAAAAACAATCTAATTTACAATTCTGTCTCCTATTAGCTCCACCCCTGTCTCTGAGCTAAGAGAACACACACTGGAACTCACACGTCAAAATGAAATCCCAAGGAAACCTAAGCAACATATAAACAAACAAACAAAAAGATACCAAGGCCAATGTCACAATGCTGGGTAATTTTGTTCAAAGCTGTTACTTTGTTCAATCTTCCTTTGAAATTTTCATTGATTTTTTTGGTCACCCTTTAGTTTAGTCCTTTCTTCTATTTATCTAATCCGGTGTTAACTTTATTTTTTTAGTCATTAATTTCAGTTACAGCATTTTTTTTTGTTTGTTTCTAAAATTTCTATTTGGGTTCTTCTTAATTTCAGTTCTCTGATGAAATTCTTTATCTTGCTGTCTATACTTTTGAATATATCCATAACATTTATTTTAAAGACCTAATGAGCTGTGGGTCTGTTTCTATTGTCCACTTTCTTTGCCCTTCTCTCTTTGTACAATCCCGTGGTTCTATTTCTTGGCATGCCTGGAATTTTCTGATTGAATGTCAGATACTACATCTAAAAAGTTATAGAGGCTTTGGATGACATTGTCTTTCTCCAGAAAGGATTTACCTTTCCTCTTCATTGCAGGTACATTAGAAACAGATCATCTTGACCCAGCAGTCTTTGGAAGGTCTGGTCTAATTCTGGTCTAATTCTGGTTACCCTCACTCATAGTGCCTCTCAGGGAACTTGCAGCCTTGAACTCCACCTTTTGTCTTTCTAGCACCAACAAAGCCTCGTTCAGCTTTGTGGACGCTGAGCTCCCAGGATATACTTGGCTCTTTCACTTCTTTTCCATGCAACTGAGAAGTTGTCAAACACCTGGAGGAGAAAGGTGGCAGAGAATATTGTGATCACATTGGTGCATTTCCTTTCTTCCTAGATTTTGACCTCTCATGGTGTCAAACAGCACTTTAAACAAAAATTTGGCCTTTATAGTTTATCCAAAGAGAAGTTGGCTTGATATGAGCTTTGCCGTCAGAGTCAGGAGTTGAAATTTCACAATTTTATACTGCTTTTTCTGTGATGAGTAGGCACCTATGCTCGGTATCACTTAACTACAGAAAATGCACCTTAAAGCACCCTGAGCATACACAGAAGTCCTCTCACCAGGCCTGAGATGAAGAAGGAAAGGGTGGGCACTCAGCTCAACATGGCAGCAGCTTTTGCCAAAACAAAACAAAACAAAACAAAACAAAACAAAACAAAACCCCAAACCCCTTCCTCCTGCATTGTAGCTCTCTTTAACCTTTTCTATGTTTAAAATTGGTGAAGGGATCCAAGAGTCTTGGATCAGGTCTTTAGTTCTCATAGTAAATTTCCGCTGTGGAGGTTGGAGCCTCCAAGTCACAGGCATGTTGTTCAATGGTGTCCAAACCAATGCCAAGGTAGGGGAGGTTCTATTAAACCATCCTGTTGCACGTAATATGGAAACATTCACTTCTGCCTGCCACAAAAATAAGAATGAGGACTAAATAATTTTTAAAAATTTGTTTCCCCGTTTGAAGTACATGAACCCTTGTTCTCAGGACCTCAAACTGAGAATGGCAGTTTCAGTGACATTATGAACTAAATAGAGTCTTCTTTTTGGACCCGTCTAGGATGCTGACTTTCATTCATAATATTATTACTATGGGAAAATGCTTCCTAATATGGACAATTTATAAATACTCTCCAGAACAGAGACCATGTGAATGGTATGGATTACTGTTGTTAAATCTATTCGTTCAAAAAATGAAATATTTGGCAAAGGGTATTGGACCCCTTTGGAGAAATTGTGCATTTTCTAAAGTCATTTTCCTCCTAACTACTCAAATAAGGCATTTGAGAGCACAGTGCCTTCCTTTAGCTGCAGCTGTATAAACACGATACAAGAAGAAAAGTATGTATGTATGTATGTATGTATGTATGTATGCATTGTTAGTTTCAGGTGTACAAATCAACATAGTGATTTACACACTCACAAAGTGGTAACCCCAACAAATCGATGACCCGACTGACACTGTACATAGTTTGTACAACATTACTGACTATATTCCCAGACTGTGTGTCACATCGCTGTGAGTATTTTGTGACTACCGATTTGTACGTTTTCATCCCTTCACCTTTTTCATCTATTCCCCCAAACGTGTACGTCTGTTTCCTCCACCAGGTTAGGGAAGTTTTCAGTCATTGTTTTGTCGAATAGGTTCTCAATCCGAAGCTCCCTCTCTCCTCCTTCCGGTACCCCTAGGATGCAAATGTTGATACACTTGATATTGTTCACAGGTCCCTTAAACTATATTCATTTAAAAAAAATTTTTTTTTAACGTTCTGATTGGGTGTTTTCTACCTTGTGTTCTAAATTGCCGATTTGCTCCTCTACTTCACCTAATCTGCTGTCGTTTCATTCTAGTGTATTCTTCATTTCAGTTATGGTATTCTTTATTTCTGACTGGTTGGTTTTTGTGGTTTCTATGTCCTTCTTTATGCTTACTATCTCTTTGCTGAACTTCTTACTAAGTTTCTTAAACATTCTTAAACTCTGTCTCTGGTAGGTTGGTTGCCTCTATTTCTGGAGGTTTCTCCTTTTTTTTTTTTTTTTTTTTTTTT
>PVJL010008116.1:0-70006 GCA_004026885.1 Lyroderma lyra | reverse complement strand
CCCCACCCCGCCCTGCTGTCTCGGCTACTCTGAGCACAGGAACTGCCTTCAGGAAACGCGCACTGTCTCACACCACACGATGTAGACGCAGTGCCAGACGCCTTTAGCCTGTGAGCCCCTATCTAAGGTTGTGCGGGCTTCAAACATTCTTTGTGGGGTAGGCCCATTAGTTTATCTTTCTTTTCTAAACTGACTGGTGGGCAAATCACTCTTCAAAGTGCTCAAGGTATCCAGAGAATGGAGTATTATTCAGTGCTAAAAACATCCGAGCTACCGAGCCATGGAAAGTTATGGAGGGAGATGACTACATACAGTAGGATTCCAGCGATAGGACGTTCTGGAACATGCAACACTATGGAGACCATAAAAAGATCACTGGTTGCCAGGGGTCAGGTGGGGGTGGGGGGACGAAGGTTTTGTGGATGGATATGTGTCATGATCCATTTGTCCAAACCCACAGAATGGGCAACACCAAGGGTGAACCCTCAGGTAAACTGTGGACTTTGGGCGATAATGATGTGTCAATGTGGGTTCATCGCGGTCATTATGTGTCAATGTGGGTTCATCGCGGTCATTATGTGTCAATGTGGGTTCATCGCGGTCAGGAACGTGCCCTCTGGTGGAGGTGTTGACAATGGGGGAGAGACTACGCATGCCCCACAGCAGGAGGTACGTGGGAAATGTCTGTGCTTTCCTTTCGATTTCTTTATAAATCTAAAAAAAAAATCATTGAAAAAAGTGTTCAAAGGACTAAAGCTAAAGGACATCTACTCAGCAGTGCGCACCGGACTATATGATAAGAGAAATGATGCTGTGTTTGCCAAAGCACACGTGCAAGAACGTTCACAGAGTGTTATTCATATGACCCACAAGACAGAAATTACCCAAATGTCTACTACCACCTGGAGATTGTGCTAGAGCAACGGTTCTCAACCTGTGGGTCGCGTCCCCTTTGGGGGTCGAACGACCCTCTCACAGGGGTCGCCTAAGACCATCGGAAAACACATATCAGACATTTACATGACGACTCATAACTAGCAAAATTACAGTTATGAAGTAGCAACGAAAATCATTTTATGGGGGTCACCACACCATGAGGAGCTGTATTAAAGGGTCACGGCATGAGGAAGGTTGAGGACTACTGTGCTAGAGTTATACAATGGAATACTACACAGCAGTGAAAATGAACAGATTGGAGCTACATGCAACAGTGTGGAAATGTCTTACAGACGTACTGTTGAGCAAAAGAAAATAAGACACCAAAGAGTGTATAATGTATGATTCCATTTATATGAAGTTCAAAAACAGGTTCAAACTGATGCATGATGACAGAAGTCAAAGTGGTGGTTACTGACTAGGAAGGGAACGAGGGAGCTCACCGGGGGCTGGGAATGTTCTGTGTTTTGATCTGGATGGTGGTTACATGGGTATATGCACATGTGAAAATCTATCTCCTAAGATATGTGTACTGCACGGGTACCTCAGTTTTAAAAATTTAATTAAAAGAAACCACTCGAGGGCATGGAGTTGTTGGGAATTGGTGCCGGCCCCGCCCTGCTGGTTGTCTCACTATCTCCAAGGTTGTCCCTTGCAAAGACCCTCCCACTGCATTGTTCTGAAGTCAGTTCTGACCCAGTGGGCAGTCTTGATCCATCAGGAATGCATGGAACCAGTCACACTGCTAGGGAGCCAGAGTGGCGTGCCTGTGGTTCATTTGGCATCTTCGTGCCCAGTGACTCTTTCTCACCATGCTGCTCATGTCATTTTTTTTTTTTTTTATGAGCAGATTCTCAGTGACTGTAGTTTTGCCTTGAATCCAGGCCCACTGTTGGAGACATGGATGTCATGCCTTTCTCCTACTATCATCCTTTCCCCCAGGTGCCTAAACACCTATAGTCATGGGGTATCAAATGAACTGAACTTGAACCATGCTGGTGTGCCCTGTGTGTTAGAACCCCCATTACCTGGATCCTCTTCTTGTTCATGTCCACTGCCTGGGGGACCCCCGCTTACAGACAGGCCTCTCTGACACCATATATCAGACTTCTGGGTCTCTGAGAAGCAGTCCTCCAGGTGAGTCATTTCACCTACCCACTGACCTCGGCTTTGACGAGCCCCCAACCACAGCGCACATTCCCTCAACCCAGATTGGGACAACCTGGCCCCAACAGCTTCTGTGTGTCTGATAGACCCGTATCAGATAGAACGCTAAAGAGAACACGAATATTTATTGCAAGACCATGAGACCTAGAGTGTGCAGTGAAACTTATATCGGCACTTTCTTTTGAGCTCTTTCTTAAGGCATTTCTTTGGAGAGGAAAAGCTATTTTGCAACTGCCCATTAGCCATTAATGTTTGAGGCACAGTGGGAAAAAGGAGAAAGGAGCAAAGATAAAGGGATAATGCCTGTGAGACAGTCAACCCAAAAGTTCAGCACGATGTGAGTGATTTCAAACATGTTCGATCTGTTTCTATCATTTTGTTATTCATGAGCCATGAAGGGAGTGAGAAAGCAAAGTAAACACAGACACTTAGGAGATGGCTGGAGCACACAAAGGGTAACTAAGCCACAGCCAGAGAGCAGAGCACTGTGGGCAGAAATATTACATCTGGATTATTCTACTTAAATAGAAGAAACATAAATCACACCGAGGGGCTCATAGCAATGTGCATTGGAGTGATAATGAACAGATCAGTCCCAACTGCCTTTGCTGAGTTGAACCCTTTGCCTCCAGTGTGATTGGGGAGAAGTCCTGGGAGCCAGTCAAGGTCCCAGTTCTGCTGCCCAGTCCTGCCCAGTCCTGCCCAGTCAGCCCCATTCACTGGGGGCTTGTCCCTGCTGGGTACTCTCTAAGCTGTCACTGACTATATTCTGTTCTTGCTACTACTTTCCCGACTCCTTGGATTCTCTTTGAATATGCCTTTGTCTTAGCTTCCCTCTCAGACTGGGAGCCTCGGGAGCCTCTGGAAGGTCCTTGTGTCTTTGTACCTTTCTTCAGAGCCTTAGGCTAAAATCCTTCCGTATAGCAGTATACACCATCTCAGTCTACTTAAATATACTCATATATTTGTTGCTTGATTAATTTTGAATGCTCGCGATTTAATTTTCTCTGCAGTTGGGATTGTGAGCAGAAATTCTGCACACACAGCACTTTTGGAGGCAGATGGTTAATTATCACTGAACCAGCCGCTATAGAACCCTACTTGGACAAACACATCCATTTATAGCAGCTGTTTCTCTTTAAAAAAAATACATCTAATTGATGGATGAGAACAATGCAACAGGTTCAGAGATCTTCAATAGTAATTATTTTTAAAGAGTTCTCCAATTAAATATATTTGGAGAGTGGAGAGATTTGGGAATAGAAGCCTTATACCCAATGAGGACATCAAAAAATCAGAGATCTGTCCGTTCATTCAACTATTCTTTTCAAATATCTTAATCGCCTTCAAATAAGAAATTGCAGGAAGGTTGAACCGTAGGTATACCATAGTCTACCTGGGTTCTAAACTTGTAGATCAGAAATATCCAATTCTTCTGTTAGGCTGACAAATGTGGAAGTAGCATTCGTCCCCTTTTCAACTTGGATAGTCAGTGGAACTAGGAGGAAATTGTCCCCAGCCTCTGTTAACTTCTAAACACAAGTCACACATGGTGTTCGCCTCCCAGGTATGAGGCAGCGAGCACAGAGAATTTCCTTATCTATAAAGCGAGAGTAGTAGCACGAACATCGAAGTGTTGTTAGGAGGATTCAATGAGTTAGTGTGTGTAATATGTACCCTTAGATTAACGACCAACACATGGTAAGCACGACGGGCTTGTGGAAGAAATACAGCTAAATTCTCACAGCAGGGCTGTGATGGGTGCTTTCAAATGCCCTTCTACCAAAAATAGTGACAAACCAGCTGAGTCATTTTGTCTTCTAGCCTTAGATTTATAAGCAGAGGTTATCACCAAGAAATCTTTTCTAACCCTTGGTGGCAACTATTTGCACAGCCTAGCCATCTTAATTATTTTGAATAAATAAGTGTAATTATATTCATTCTCAGGGTCCCTAACAAACATTTACCCAATGCTAAAAGCGAAAAGATACACTGCTATCTTTTTTTATAACTGACTAAGTCAGTTTTATGCTCTGCAAAGGAGAAGCTTAGCAAATGGGAAAATGTCTTCACGCAGTAATTATGCATTACTGAGTTTCATAAATTTTTTAATTTTCCAAAAGGCGCTAATAACAAGAATATATAATGACAAGGAAAACAGTGACACATTTGCATTTTATTTGTTAAAATAAGTGCAGTAATACTCCGGTTATCTGGCTGTCACTGAAAATGAGCCATTTAATGTGTGTACATTATTCAGACAAACAAATCTTAGTCCTTTGATTGCAAAAACTTTGATCATTTTAACTTTAAAAAAAGAAAATCACTCATTTTCTATTATATAGGTCATTCTAGAAAATATGAAAAATACTGAACATCATGTAGGGTTTTTTTTTTGTATGGGAAGCACGTGTCAACATCACTTTACAAGATCACAATAACATGCTCAGGTATTTGGAAGCAGGAAAGCCCTCTTTGCCCTCACCCTGGATCGCCACACGGCTGATGACTTATTAAATACTGTGTTGGGATTTCATGTTTTTATTAGTTCCCAGAGCACTGTGGGGCTGTTGGGTTTCACTTGTGAGATACCAGCTATTAAAAATAATTAGAACCAGTTTCTGGGGATTAAGAAAAAGAAAAAGAAGTGTTTTGGGTGATTAAAAGGAGAGGAGAGAGTGGGAAGAGAGGAAGGAGAGGGGGAGGGGAGGGAGACAAACAGCATCCGGGAACTTTGCTGTCCCACCTGAGAGTGGTATAAAATAGGGGCGGAGCCTGCGGGGGTGTTCTGGAGACCCTGGAGCCAGAGCGGAGCGCCACAGCATAGACTCAATGCCAGAGAACACATCCGGGCCGCTGGTGGACCTTTGGTGACACCACACAGATTAGAAAGTGAACCTGCCTGGCCCCTCTCTCGGGAGGGGTGTCCAAGCTGTTTCAAACATTTTAGACGTTTTCACCAAAAGGAATAGCCTTGCCCAGAAAAGTCAAATCCTGCCAAACCTTACATATAACATGGTTCCTCGCAAAAGCTGTCTATGGAGCGGGCTGAATTTTACAAGTTACGGGCAATGGTACCTTTGAGAGAAGAAACAAAAATAATAAATAAATGGTAAAGGGTCTTAAAAACCGTAAGAAAGATACTGAGCAACTAACCGTGGCTGCCTCCCACTCGCTGCTCTGGGGTGCTTGGCCACTGTGTCTTCGTCTTGCACAAGGTCCCTGGCTCTTTCCGGGACTTACCATGCATCTTGCTAATTCAGGAACCCACAGCTGTGACTGTTGTCCCCCAGAGTCTCTGGGCATTGAGTAACAATTGCAGACATCTCTTTGGGAGAAACAAACATAATGGAGTTGATTTTGACATTTACTTTTATTGGTAGGGTGATTATTACTATGGTCTGTCCTTATCACTGATCTAACGATTTCCTGAAGCCCATCAGAAGTGTTCATCTCTTAGCTTGGGGCCACCGACTGGGTTGCAATCAACCCACCCCTTCCCATCCCTTCAAGGAGGAGGCAGGGTGTTATCCTAAGAGAAGATGTTGCTCAATCTATTCCAGGCATCTGCTTCTGCGACCCTATGAGAACTTTGTGACAAAGAAAACTTGCCAGGTATTGAAATCCAATTGATGGTTATAATAATGCTAATAGCTGATATGTGCAGAGTGTTTATGTGGTACCAGGCCCTGCTCTGAGCAGCAGATGTGCATTAATTCATTGAGGTGTCAATGTTGTCTGATCCCAGAAGACAAACCAAGATTCACGGAGCCAGTTGTGGCAGGGCCCTGGGTCTACCCTCTTGCTATGAGGTTATACTGCCTCTGTATCACGTCTATGAGGAGGTGACATGTCATTCGACTAGTTGAAAAGCAGAGGTGAGAAACCAACTGTAAGCTAAAATTATCTGGGGTGAGGAGAGGACTGATGCACAGAGTATTAAATTTTATGCATCTGACTCTGGGTCGATAGAATCTTCCCAAGGTGGAAACTTGGGCTTTGCCTGGGTAGGGCACGCAAGACAAGGTGGGTTGCAAGATTACCCTACAAAGGTAGGGGTTTTGTGTAAAAACAATGTGCTAAGTGGAAGAAGCCAATCACGAAGGACCACACATTGTATGATTCCACTTACATGAAATATCCAGAATAGGCAAATCCATGGAGACCAAAAGCAGACAGTGGTTGCCAGGGGCTGGAGAGAGGGGGTGGGGGAGGAAATGGAGTGACTGCTGAGGATGGGGTATGAGTTTCTTTTGGGGGTGATGAAAATATTCTAACCTTGATTGTGGTGATGGGTGTACAACAATGTGAATATACTGAAAGCCCTTGAAGTATATACTTTAAATGGATGACTTGTATGGTACGTGAATTACATCTTAATAAAGCAGTTATTAATAATAATAAAAAATCCCTCAAAGGGTTGAGTCTGGTCCCAAGTGTCTCAAGACAGAAGCTGCTCCAGAGGAGTCAGGCACGTGGGGTTTCATAAAATTCGCTTACTAGAGGGAGAAATGGCCGATTAATTAAATTTATATAAATAATGTATGTTGATCATAAAAAATTAAAAGTACCTGTAATCTCGACATCATTGTTAACATTTTAATCATTGTTAACATTTTAAGGTTTATCCTTGAGGCTTTTTTTTTCTATACATGTATAAGGTACACAGAGAAATTGGATTATGTTATCTCAACTCTGTTGCAATTTGCTTTTCTCACTGAATGATGCTCTATCCCAGTGGCTCTCATGTTGTGATGCCTGGGCCCACAGGGTCATCATCACCTGGGCACTTAGCAGTGCAAACTCTGGAGCCCCATTCCAGGCCTACCGAATGAGAACCTTTGGGGACAGGGCCATCAGCCTTGTTTTAACAAGCTGTCCTGGCACACTCTAGTTTGAGGACCTCTGCTCTACTGTGATGGTGTGTGCATGTAAATACATAAGGATTTCTGCCATAATTGTTAGTGATTAATCTTCCAAGTTTTGGCTACTATAAGTAAAGGTGCAAAGATCATCCTTGTACTATTTTTGTGCACTTGTTTAATTATTTCCTCTGATACCTCCCAGAAGTGTGTTGATAGGGTCAAAGTCTAAGGCCTTAGATACTTGCTTCCAAATTGCCTACTTAATGTTCGTTCCTACCCGCTGAAGACCTATGAGCATGTATTTTTGACAATTCTGGCCATTCTTTTTAAAATGTATAATTATACAATAAGGAAAAAGTGTAGACCATTGTGTTTTAGCTTATAGTTCTTTGATTACTAGTGATATTGAACATTTGAATGTGGTTATTTATTTATATTTCATTTGTGAGTATCTTGTTTATGTCCTTTACCTAAATTTCCATTGGATTTTATAAATGTATTTCTGGTGAAGTTTAATATATCTTTAAGTAATAAGGAGACAAATCCCTTGAATATTACGTATCTTGAAAATACATTTTCTGATTTATTTGCCTTTAACTTTATTGGTTTCTTTTTTTTTTTTTTGCCATTTATCATAAGTTATAAATTTTAACATTAGAAAATTTAGTTTTGGTGCCATTCTTTGAAAGGAATTTCCCATCAAATTTTATAAAAATATTTACATAGGGTTTTGTTAGTACTATTGCATTAAATTGTTTAATCCTTGTGGAATGCATGTTGGTGTAAATTGTCTCTTTTTCCTAAATGGTTAATCTCAAGATCCTTTACTAAATAGTCCTAGCTATCTTGATGTGAAATTCTAACATTATATATAAAATGTTTTTATATGTTTGGGTTTACTTCTGAATTTCCTAGTCTACTTAATTAATCTGTCTCCTTTGGAGTCAATTTTGATGATCAGAATTTTATTTATTTATTTATTGTGGGGGGTAGTTTTCTGGATGGGGATCAAACCCAGGTCATGGCGTTGAGAGCACTAAAGCCTAGCCACTATACCACCAGGGAACCCCTCAGAATTTTCATGCATTTTTGTAATTATAAAGGCAAATGTTCTATCTCTAGTCTTTATTTTCCCCCCAGACATTTTTCTTGGTTCTTCTGACACCCATAGTCTTCAGTCAAGTTTGAAAAGAAGTATTAGAATTTTGATTTGTTAGTGTTAATATCTTTAAATATCATGTCTTTCCATTGTGGAACATGGTGTGTTTTTGACAATTATTCAGATATCTTTTTGTATTCCTGAGTAGAGTTTTATGATGCTTATTGTATAGTGTTAGTCATTTTTTGAAAAGTTTGTTTCTAGGTATTACATTTTTATGACGTTATGAAACATATTTTCTAAGTGGTTATAGACATGTTACTGATTTCTGTAAACTAATTTTGTAACTCACTAAAGCCTCTTCTTAGCTCTAACATTTCCTCCTGGGTTTTCCAAGTGGACAGTGATGATAATTTTTGTTGGCAGTTTCCAATGTTTATTCTTGTTTCATGGTTTTTTCCCATTGTGTTAGTGGCTACTTTGAGAACGATGCTAAACAGTCATAATGAGTAGGCAATTTTGTTTTGTTCTTGCCTTTTAATGGTAGTGTTTTTCCATTTTATGTGTAAACATGTTGCTGGCTGTTAGTTTGAAAAAACAGATATACACACACACATACATACACATACACATATATCCATCCATCCATTTATCCATCAATCATGTCTTTTATTAGCTTACATTCTTGGTTTTCTAAGAGTTTTATATTTGTTGTTGTTTTCTTTTTTGGAAATATGGACATTACATTTTATCAGATATCCTTTCAGGCTCTCTCAGGATGATAATGTGTTTTTCTTTCATTGTCTTACGTAACAATTATCCTCAATTCAATGTTTGTTAAGCATCTACTATGTTCCTAGTCATTTTACTAAAAAACAAAGATACAAAAATGAACTGGAAAAGCTGTTATTTGATTTCCCAGCTCTGAGCACATTAGGAACTGCCACAGAGAAAGGGGGATGGCTAGACAGAGGCAGGCACTGTCACCCTGCCATGGCTGGGAAATGCCAGGGGACCCACACAGGACGTGTATTAATATCTGTGGTTCACATCCTGGCTGCTCACTGGGGTCACTTGGAGGGTCTCTTAAAGACAAAACAAAACAAAACAAAAAATGAAGCAAACAAAAAAACTATGCCTGCACGTATTAAATCAGTGTGTGTGTGTGTGTGTGTATGTGTGTATGTGTTTGTGCTGGAGGCCAACAAGGGGGTGGAGATCAGGCATCTAGGTTGATAGCATGGGCACTGAAATGATGGTGCCACGGAACTGATTGATGTCCTCAGCTTTCCTGCAGCGCATGCTGTCAGCTAATTAGTTTTATAAAACAGGGGCAGCTAAAGTTTACTCAGCAGTTTTATTACCATTATTATTACTATTGGTTGGGTTGATCCATGTGAGGCTGCCATTTTTTACAGGTAAAATATGGTCAAATATCAGCAGTTTTATATGAACCAACTTAATAATGACCATTTATTATTAATAATGACCATTTATTATCTATTATATACCAGCAACTGTATTGGCATTTTCTACAGGTCATGTGAGTTTATTTCCATAACAACTCAATCGACAGATGAGACTACAGGCTCAGAGAAGTTAAGAAAGTCATTTAAAGTCACACAGCTAGTCAGCGGTAGAATCAGAAGGCAGATTCAGGTCAGTCTGACCCCAAACCTTATACCTTACACTTTTAAAAAAAATTATTTTTTTATGACAGCAGGATAGTTTTGGGTCTGCTTTATTCCCTGGTTTTCACGGGCTCTAACTGACCTGAGAGGGGTAGTAAAGTCTGCTCCATTGTCATAATTTCATAGTTCCCACTCCGTAAAGCTGGGGTGCTCAAAATGTGGTCACAGACCAGCAGAATCCCCTGGGAACATGTGAGATCGTCACCCCACCACAGGCAGAAACTCCAGGGGGGTGGGGCCCGCCATCTGTGCTTTAAGAAGCCCTTTCCCTCATGTCACTGTTTGAGAGCCACTGTCCCAGGTAAGAGTGAGGGTTGCTAACTCGTACTGAGCACCTGCTGTGTACCAGGGTCCCCACTAGGGGCCCCCAAAAGGTAGGCGTTTATAATCCTCTGACTTAATGGCCAAAGCGGCACTGGGCTCCGACAGAGGGTGAGTGGGCTGCCTGAGGCTCTGCAGGGAGCAGATGGCTGAGTCTGGGTTGGAACCCGCCTCTGAAGACAGAATCGATGGCCCTAACCACCACGCTGCACTGCCCTCCGCTTATCAAGTTGAGAGTGCCTGGTGTGTCATCATCCTCTGTGTGGAGGATGCGTGGAGAAGAGATGGCGCTGGTGGAGGGCCAGGGCTTTGAAGGAGATGAAGCAGCTCACCTTCCACGGACGTCCTTAGAATGGGAGGAAAGAGAGCCACGGTTTTGGTATAAAAGTGCCCATTGAGGAGGCGGGGTCCCTCCAGATAAGGCGCCCTTGTTTCCTTTCCCACAGGCCAGAGGCCTTCATTCAGGCACTTTGCACTTCATCTGTGGAATGCCCAGTGTGAGTCGGGGGCTTTGTATGTCGAGGGTCTTACAGGGGATTATCGTAAGGCAAGAATAATGGTGACATTGTTTGCAGAGCCAAGGTGGAAAACCAGACCCGGGTGGAGGATTTATTTTTCCACCATGGAGCTGAGGAAGGGGGAGCGGGGGCTCTTCAAAAGTTCACTGACTGTGGCGCTAAGTCCCTGCGTTTGGAAACACTCCTGGATGACATGGACGGATTCCCAGCTAATACCACGCACTCCCCTCTATCACCAGGCCTCCAATTCCCAGTGAATTTTGCAATATAGCGACAGTAATGGAAAGCAAAATGATCTCTAAATAATGGTTTAAGATGGCTACTCGATAAAGGGCACTGCAATAATTACGATCAATGGAGCATGGATTCAATATATATTGCCCATTTAGATGTACCAGATTAGCTTAACAGCTTTCTTTAATGTCCTGAGTATTTTGCGTGTGCGCGCGTGCGTGTGCGCGTGCGCGCATGTGCGTGCGCGTGCGCGGAAGCGAGGGAAGCAGAGGGAGAAGCGCGGAGAGGTGAGGTGGCCTGCAGGCTGCTGCGCGCATTACTGGCGTCACGTTGATCAATGTGGCTGAGGTGACACAGTGCCGAGGAGAGGAAATTGAGACTCCGAAGTTGTGTGATCCATTACCGCGAGAAAGCACTCAAGTGTCATGGGTTTGAGAGGGGGCCTTTGTGGAGGGAGTGGGAGCTGGGCCGGGGGCGGGGAGGGGGCGGGGAGCGGGGACACCTGATACGAGTTTAGTCATTTTGCAGCGGGCACTTTCTGGATGACGATTGGGTGTAATCACAGAAATTAGGCATGCAGGCAGCCAGCCAAAGGAATCCTGGTTGTGGAGCGCCAGGGCCATAAACTAAGTGAGCCGGACAGGCCTCGTCGGGGAAAGCTGGGCTGACCGTGGAAACGTGTTCCGCCAGGATGGGGGGGGGGTGGCGGAGGGGGGGAATGATTTACTTGACATTGGTCCTAATCCTCCCCTCCCCACCCCCACCCCCCCCAGGAAGGAAATTTCCCGTGACAGCCTGTCTAGAAATCTGGGTCCGTTCCCTACCTTTTATGTTTCTGGGTTGATCCCAGGTAACACACAGGGTCTGTGATCAGCGTGTGATGATGAGGGCAGCGTGCCATATGGGCTGAAATTCTTGGGGATAATGAGGATAAAATGATTGCAGTCTTAGTCCTGACTTGCTTTGATTTGTCAGTTAAAATAAAGACTCCCATCTCCACCCTTTCATGAAAGGGCATCAGTAGGAAGTGTCACTGTTCGCAGGAGGAGAAGCCAGTCCCTTCGACCCGAGCGTCTTCGCTGATGTCCCTGCTGATTGTGAGGGGGTGAGGGGCTAATGGGGTGATTTTTAGGCCTGGAAAGACAGCTAACAACGTTCACTGAGCATATACTCTGTGCGGGGTGTTTCGCAAGCAGTGCTTCCCAGCCTGTGTGAGGCACGCGAATCACCCCAGGGGCTTGTTAAAATGTAGGTCTGGATTTGGTGGGTCCAGTGGGACTGGTCAGCAGACCATACTCTGAGTAGCCAGGGTCCCGTGCCAAATTTAATTTGAATCTCACATGGATCCCACTAGTTGTGTCCTTTGATCAATCCCATTTTACAGGGAAAGAAACAAGGCGACGCTTGAAGAAGTCAGGGGTCTTGCAGAACGTTTCAGAACTCTTGAATGACAGGTCTGAGCTGCGAAACTGGGTGTCCCATCCTTCCACCCATTTCTTCCCCTCAGCGGCAGCCATGGCGATGAGCATAGCGGGGTGCGCGGCAGAGTGGGGAGGCAGGGCAGCCTGGATTCCTGGGTGACTAGAGGAGCAAGGTCTCGTAGAGCTGTCCAACCCAGATGGTGTGAGCGAGGAGTGCGGTTACTTTTGCGAAGCCATCGTGATCCCCGGACCCGTCTGCTGCAGCAGCTCGAGTTTATTATCCTGACAGTCACCATCAAACTCACTGTGCTCTTCACAGTTCCCATTTGCCTCTGGTCATCGGGCATCCTGATTTGTCCGAAGCATCAGATTGTGAACTCACTGTCCAAATGGGGCCAAGAAGAAAATGGATGGAAGGGAACCCCCTTGGAAAGGCCTGGGAGTTAAGTTGCGTTGTGGTGGGGGGTGGGAGGGGTGGGGCGGTAGGTGATGCCTCCGTTACTTTTGAGCGTTCAGAGAGGTAATGCTGGGCCTGAGGGCTCCACTCAGCGCTCATCAACACCTCAGGCCAATTTTCAAATGCTCCAGGCTTGATTAAACCCGAGGCCCAGTTTCTCAAGTGCTTCCTCCCCTCCACCTTAATTGTTTAGATTGGGTAGAATTTGAGTAAAATTTAATCCAGATGTTTTTGATTCGTTTAAATCACCAGAAAACGCTCTTAGGTTGCCATTTGATGTTGAAGAGGGTTTTCAAGCATTTCCCCCCTGCTTAATCGGAGAGGTCATATTTAGGCTGGGGGGAGGCAGTCCCATGCACCTCGAGGTTTCATCTGATTTGATTTGAAAACCCGTTTTTGTGAAATCTGAGTCAGAACTCAATTTTACTTTGACCTCCTTTTCAAATCCCCACCACGAGCATCTCAAAAGAGAAAGCTGGAGTCATTTCCATGCAGTTGATATCAGGGGTCTATGTTTGAAAAAATAACACCCCCAGACCTGGCCTTTTCCAACCCTGCGACCTGATTGGAGCTGGCAAGTGGCCACTCCCTCCTGTAACTACAGGAAAGCAATTGGGGCCAGGTGAGCATGCGGATTTCAGTGTATTTTGCTACCTGGGCATTAGCTAAGCTGAAGTGAGTCAGCCTGGCACTGAGGGTCTGGGAGCTGGTGAGTCCGTCGGTAAGGTTGTAATCCAGTCCGGGGCAGTGGTTCTCAAAGCACGGTCTGGGAGAAGCATCATCGGCATCACCTGGGGACTTGTTAGAGCCATGACTTTGTGAGCTCCATCCTAGACACACTGAATTGCAAACTCCACGGGTGGGGCCCCAGGGTTGATTTTTCCAATGAGCCTTCCAGGGGTTCTGATGCCACCTGAAATTTGAGCATCACTGGTCTAGGCCCTCAGGTAATACCTGTCATCTTACTTGTAGCACTTTGTGGGGATGAATGAGATAACATTGTCACATGACTCAAGATGCTCAGAGCCAGGCTGTATTGACACAGGGCTCTAAAAGTGACCTTTTTGATTGAGACCAAGGCCAAAGGAATCAACTACTTCAGTTGATTTTTTCCCCCATCTGAATTAATCTTTTTTTTTTTTTTTTTTTTTTTTTGCACAGTTTCTGAATTGAATGGTTATTAGGGGGCAGTGTGGATGTAGCCCGAAGACCTTGTTTAGGCAGTAGTACCCTTGAAGTGAAGAGTCTCCTAAGACCCATAGTCAGCTTCTGGAGCTGAAAAATGCAACTCCCTGTGGGTTCAAGCTTTTAAGATGGGCACTTAGAAGGGTCCCTGGAGCTGGCACATTGGTGTGACAAATTCCCCTTTCCTCCCTGAGTCCACTCATGCAGCCTTACCTTTGTCAAGCATTACTCGAGCTTTGCTGCATTCTGGTGCTGTTCTAGGAGGTCTTGAGGCTTCCCACCAGAGACCAAGCTCTTAACTGCCGAGCTTAACCAACAAGTTCCCAGACTAGAGGTAGACCAGAGTCAGTAAACCATTGCTTAATGAAACCAGGTTCTATAATGAGCATTTCCCAGCAGTGGGGCCGAGGAGGGCAGCCAGAGGCGGGTGGAGGGGTGGTTATGCAGGACTTCCCAGAGACGGTGGTGCCTGGGGCTTAGGAAAAGGTGTGCGGGCGGATTGGGGCAGCAGGCACAGAGGCGTGGAGCAGGATGGAGCTGCCTCAGGAGAACGTCCGAGGTGTGGGCCACCCCAGGGAGGGAGGCATGAAGCGCAAGGCGGTGGGGCCGGTTTACGTACAAAGCGTCTCCGCGACAGGCTAAGTTCCTCCTGTCCCTTGGAGCCCTGCTGAAACCTTTCCAGGAGCATTCCATGGAGTCTGGGCCACCTGTCAATCATTTCTCTCCGGCTCTCCCAGCACTCTTGGCGGTGGGGGAGGAAAGGCAGTGAGGGGTGGCAGAAAGTCACAGGGTCCAGAGCCAGAGACCAGAACGAGGGCCTCGTGAACAGCATTCACTGCAGTGCTGGCGGTGGCGCGGCTGCTGTTGTCACCGCCCTCGGGATCCAGTCCAGCAGCCTTGGCTTTGCACCTGTCATTGCACGCTCATTTCCAGTCTCTCTGCCTGTCAATGACTGGTGGCCTCCGTGCCCCTGTGTTCATTTCCACCTCGCCCTCTGTTACCTCACCCCTCCCACCCACCTCAGAACATTTCGCCTCTGTCACCCTTCTTTGGCCACCCCAGTCCACAGCAAGACATCCTGGGAACTTCTTACTGTCTGTCCCTTAACTGATGGGACCTCAGGAGTCTTAGGTGTACTTGGCTCTTACTGAAGCGCCTGTTTTCACGTCCCAGCTTGAGGGGAGGGTCCTTCGTATCAACTGCAGTGAAGGGATCGGTCCCGCCCGAGCTAGTAAGCAGGGGGATGGACCCTGCGAGGTGGGACCCGCTGCGGCCCTGGCGAGAGCACACCACTGGCTCCCAGGGAAAATAAAGCATAAATCACGGGCTGCAGCAAACACATGAACCATAAACTATTAGGATATTAGGACTTTTTTTTTTTTTGTATAGGTGAGAGGCGTTGGTTTAAAGTGTAGGTATATACTTCCAGAATATAAATCTGATCCTATGACTCCTCTGCTTAAAACCTTCCTTGGCTCCACCTCGCTCCCAGGATGAAGTTCAAACTCCCCGTCTGGCTTCCAGCCCTGCACGGTCTGGGCCTGTCCACCCTCCCGCTTCCTCTGCTACACCTGGTCCGTCACGGTCCAGGCTCCAACCTCACGGAAGGGCTCCTGGGACCTCAGCTGTGCGTCTTCTCTCACACCTGCACCTTCAAGCAAGCTCCTCCCTCCAGCCAGCTTCCATCTCTCCAGGTACTTGGTCAACTCCAATTCCAGAATGTGGGAGCTTGTGCACCTCTCCTGTAGAAAGTGGCTCTCCTGGTCTAAGTGCCCTCTGATGCGGGCTCATAGCGAGTGCCAGGGACTTCCTCTCTCACGGCCCCTGTCCTGTTTTTACAGGACATACCCTTCTCCCTAGACCATATGCTCCTGGGGACAGGGACCATGTCTAATTCATGAAGCGTAGGCTGGAGACTCTGAACTTTTAGTCACACCAATGAGTGAATGAATGAATTCTTGCTAAAAAGGCAGGAGTGCCAGTCCAATTCTTGTTCATTACGCAGCACCCGTCAGTGACATCCCTGGTGGGGACGGTCCGCGGTGCTGGGGCTCTGGAGCGGGCACGCCGTTTGTACCTGTGATAAGCACATCTCTTACTGAGGGTTCTGACAAATCCTCTTAAATGACTCCATTTCTGTGACTTTATTGACATGTATTCTTGCTACTGAAACGCTGTCATGACAATTTCACATTTCAAAGTGCTGAAAAGAATGTGCCTAGGTTGAAACTTTCTGCCGTTGGCCAGGATGTCAAGTTTTATTCCTGGATTCATTTTTCCCCCTGCTGGCTTTTCTTGGCCTGATAATGGAGGGTTATAATGGAAACGCTGCCAGATCCATCAGTCGCAAAGTGGCGAACGCCACTGTTATAATACAGCTGGTGACAGGCACCTGAAGCCCACAGAATGAGTCCTGGCTGAACAGAAGAAGCAATTTTGAGGGGGTGATAAAGCACGGCACGCGTAAGGGCCGCACCGTCCCCGCTATAGAGGAGTCAAAGAATTGTGATAAAGAAGTGGTGCCACAATCATTTCTTTCCAAGTGGCTCTAAACAGCCCTAATAATGTGGTATCTGAACTTTTAATGACACCGAAAAAGACGGCTTTCTGTTGTTGCAAATGTTTGCAAAAGCACATCGAGACAAAAATCCCAAAGCATTTGCTTTAACACAACCTGCCGGCCACACGTTTGCCAAACGCCCTCATTAGTCACATTTCTGACAGTGCTCTTTGGGTAAGGCATGGGATGAGGATTTTTTTGAGATGATAGAATGGGTGATATACAAATATTTTGGGTGAGATACGATCAGTTAATTGGTTTATTAAATTAGAAAAACCACTGTTTGCCTGAAAGCGCAATAAAACGAACTAAATGAATAGTCACCTCTTTGAAGACGTCTGCCATTAATTATGTTTATGCATCACCTGCAGTAGGCGTGTTAGACAAAGGCTCTTTATCTGTACATGCCATAGCTACAGTGTATTGTGGCACAAATGATGGCACCGCCTTTATGTCTACATAATTACAGAAATCTTATCCCTTTTGTGTTTGCACATCATTTTCAGTTTTTTGGAATAGTTAAACTCCATTTTACTTTTTAATAACATTTTAGAAATCATTGTGATTCAGGTAAACAGAATTTGATTGCTTTGATGGATTGAAAATGGTTAGTTCAGCCCGAGTTTATTTGATTTGTTTCTTCAGGGATTACAAAGAATAGGATTTTATCTCCAGACTGACAAAAGAGACAAACTCTGCACTTTTGCCTGGGTAGTGGCAGAGCTGCTGAGCCACACAGCTCCCCCACGAGGGAAATGCATTAGGCGAGGGGGCTGCATTTTTATTCTCAATGCGAGTTTCCGTTCCATCAGGCGCTGGTGGGGGAGAGGGAGCAGGAAGGCATGCTGTGCTCCTCCTGAGCAGAACATTTAGTAAGAGAAAGTCTGAGTTACTGCGTGGCACTACACCCTAGGGAGACGATTTGGTGAAACAACACCTGGTTTTCTTAGTAACTGTCACGTTAGGTGAAGGCCCAGCTGCTGATGGAACAGGTTTCCAAAGGCGAGGGGCTGATTACTTACCAGGGTTTACCTGGAGGCACTTGCCTTTGGATTTCCCCAAAGTTCCGATCTCAGCAGCAGGCAGATTGCGTGGCCTTTCTGATCCTGCTCTTTGCTTTATCCCGCGGGCCCTGACCCTTGTACGGCAGCAAGGGATCAGGAAAATGTTGATATTCCTGGTGGAGAAAAGCTACGTGTTGCAAATACCCTTCCTCAGCCTAGCCCTGGTGCTCGGGGTGGGTGGGCATGGGAGACCCTTCGTTGCTGCTTCTTTGGGGAGGGAGGATCCTGTTTCTTTCCCCAAACGTCTTTAAATCCTGACTTCTTGCAGAATGGAAGGCGGCAGAGCCATGCAGCTGGCCAGCTCAGTGGCATCAGGTCACGGAGACCTGCGCGAACACGGTCGTGGGCAGGAACGGTGCTGGGAGGGAAAGGAGGAGGGACACAGTAAGGAAACCTGGGCCCCTGCGGGACCCTGGACACCTGTCTGAACCTCACTCGTCTCGGCGCTCACTGGTGTCACTGGAAGAATGAGATCAGTCCACTCGAACCCCTGACACAGTCCCTGGCGTGCAGTGATGTTGACGCCTGCCTGCTGGTGCTCCTACGTGTCTCCCAAAGGTGTGGCCGGTGTCCTGATGTACTTACAGGTTGAGAAGGCCGCACACTGATGAGGGATGAATACCTGGAACACACTGTTTGTCTGCGGTCCCTAATGAGGGACAGTGTTTTAGCAGAGCCCACATAGGGTTACAGGAAACATTACATCACGATGGGGGGGGGGGGCTTTTGATTGTGACTAAAACAGACCAATGTCATGCACGTTCCTTGCTTGAAACAATCGTAAAAGTTCAGCAAATAGCCACATGCAAATAACCACCAGGTCACATCTCATTACAGCACAGCTAGTTCATAAAAAGCATAGAATCACTACCTAACGTGTCCCTAATGGCACGAAAATGTTCCCTAGCCTATTTGCTGGTTAATTGATTTAAGAAAGGAACTGATGCAATAAAAATAACAGCTTGGGCAATGCTTTGAAATTTTATACAATGCCATTTGGTTTTAATATAAACCCAACACTGGAAACGGGCAGAACAAACTCATAATCAGAATTAGGAGATGTTAATCAGAGAAGGCTCGCAGGCAGAGGTGATTCTTATTTTTATTTTCTTAGAAGGGGAGGAAAATTGGGGCTGGGAAAATTGTTTCTACATAAAGGCAGAAATAAGGAAATTCATGGTGGAAAGAGAGGCCGGGAATCGGACACGGGAGAGGCTGGCAGGAGGTCAGAGGTCATGCGTGCGCCACCACAGACCCTGCGAGGCGGGGTGAGTTCCCGGGTTGAGCGGGATTTGCCGCGTGGTCAAGAGACTGGCCATTCAATGATTTGCTGTGGCCTCCGGAGCGTTACATGTACCATGGCTCCCTGAAGCTCCAAGATAAAATGATTTCTTTTGGCATCCCTTGCAAGGAGTTGAAACTGTCTTGCAGATATTGGCCTACAGACCCCGATTTTCTTTCTCATGGTTTAGCCCACGACAGACCTGCCCTGTGGTTGTTGCCATGCACGTGGAACGAGTCCAGCTTGGCACCGAAAGCAATCTCCCTCTTGGTACCGAAAGCAGCCTCCCTCCTGCGCTTTCTCCACTGCGAGTTCTTCGGGAATGTCAACAGGCAGGACCCGTGGTGCAGGCAGGACTGGTCCGGAGGGTGAGGGATTTGGAGCTTGAGGGCCAAGGGTGGGTTGGGGGGTTTGAGAGGGCTGCAGATGGACCATGTCAAGGGGCAGTGGACTGACAGCAGAGCTTTTTAGTCCCCATGGCCACGGATGTGCCTCCCAGGTGACACATTTATGACGATGTGTTCTAAGGGACTAAGCCGTGAGACAAAGCTTCTGTGTCAGAAGCCCAAACAGAGTCTGCAGATAAAGACCAGAAATAGGTGGGAGCCCCAGGCGGGCATATCTGTAAGGTCAAGGCCAGCACAGATCTGCACTGAGGACGGCAGGTGTAGTGGACGTGAGGACGTGGCACCCAGACCCCCGTCCAGGAATGACTTGCTGCCCAGCAGACAGCACCACCTGTGAGCTCCTTCGGGGTTTCCCCAGCCACAGACAGTCCCCTGGCCCAAGGTCACACCTTGCCCTGGGCAAGCCACATCTAGTGACTGGAGCATCCAGGCAGGAGTGTGAAGGCCGCGGCAGTTAACCTCAACGCAGGACAACTCTGTCAAGCAAAGTCGCTGGGGTTTGTCAGGGCCGCGTGGCTTACGTTTCTATCTGATGCCAACTCCGCCCTCTTCCATTCACAGGTGTTGAAGCCCAGCAACATCCCGCAGCCCAAACTCCATTACACACCCGCCTGAGGAAACTCAACCGAGGCCAGAAGGAAAGGACTGCGAAGTGCCAAGAGGAGAGCAAGACGGCTCCACACACCGTGGGTGCTTGCATGGCCAGCAGCAGAATCAAGGAGCCCCAGGCATCTGCCGGGCAGGAGGGCGGGCAGGACGCTGGAGAGTCAGCAAGACCTGACGAGGCGTGGGTCACCAGATGGGGTGAGTCACCTGATACCACACCGTTTGGTGCTTGCAATGTGCTCCCTGGGCAGGATGCCAGGTCAGGGTGTGGGCCACCTGGAGCCAACAGGAGAGAGGGCAGAGCGTAGTTTCCCCTGGCTAGAAAGAGGCAACAGCGAAGAGACGAAAGTGCTGAAGGTAAGTCCTGGTGATGTCCCGAGTAGCTCCTTCCTTCTTAAGCCAAAGGATCTCACGGCAGGTACCTTCTCTCTGTGTCTGCATGTAGTAGGTGCTTAGTTAATGATGGAAGTATTAGCGAGTGTTAATAAGCGCCTGTAGCCTGACCAGGGAGTGGCGGAGGTTGGCACAGCCCAGGTTCCCGGTGGGTGGGGGGAGAAAGGGAGTGGGGGTGGACACTGGTTGCTGGTGAAGAACTGAATGTGCTTTGCTGCACCCAGTCTTGTCTATGGTTCTGATTCAGCCTCTGGTGCAGAAAGTGATGGCTGACAGGCACATTTCCAGCCAATTACATACACGGGAAGTTATTTCACTGGGTACTGATTTCTTTGCTTGTTAAACATTCTACTGTTGCAGTTGGCATGCCATGTAAAGTTCTACATTCTTCTTGTCAATCTAAGCCACCAACTGTCCCACAAATGTTCAGAAACAATGACCAGTGGTGCAGAAGAGTGTCATTCATATATAAATATCTATCTATCTATCTATCTATAGAGAGATACCTTGAGCATCTTCCCTCCACAGGGAGAACCTTCTGTCTGAATCTTTTTGGAAGGGAAAATATACATTGAGGAGTCAAGAAAGAAAAATGACTTCACCTTAAAGACAAAGTTCTGGAATTTCTATGTTTTAGCACCCAAGGCAATCACAGCTGATGATCAATTCCCAATGAAAGCTAAACTTAGAGCAATTTTTTGCTCAATGTTTCCATCTCCAATGGGCCTTAAATGTAAACTTGAAGAGGATAGTGCGTGTTTGGGAGACCCGGAGACACAAAAATACTATTAGGTTCAGTGCATGCCCTGGATGAAACATTCCAGCAAAGACAGGTGGAAGGGCCCTTTCATTTGCATTTCTTACATAAATGTATTTGTGATTTCTGGAGGGAAAATTTTTTATACAAGGTAAGGTATAGTTCATTATGCTATTTCTATATGGCATTCAAATTCTGAGCGACCTTGGGGCTGTGACCTTTGGGGATAGTCACAAAGAAGCAAAAACAAAGCCAATGACATAAGGATTTTTTACATAAATCTAGCAAATTGATTCTAAAAAAGCCTTGGCTTACAGGAAATGATGTGACCCAGAGAATTTCAGCTGCCTTTCCCTGGCTTCTCAACTGGGATGCATTTGCTAGTGGGAAGCCTCGTGCTCCACTTTGAGCAAAGTCCTTTTCAGACTTAAGTCTTCTTTTAATCTGGCCTACCCTCCTTCAGACCCCAATCCTGGGGCCATGTGTGAGAGCCCAAGAACTTCAGGAAGGGACATTTGACTTCTCCATCTTCCTTTCAGCCAGGTCAGGGATTGAGCATAAAAACAAGTTAATTGTCTCATGTCTTTCCTTAGCGAGTAATGGGACATCTCACAAATTTAGAATGTGCACCTTATTGACAATCGGAAACCAAGTCTGCCAGTTAGATAAGATGGTGTCCACCAGTCTCTACTGCCAGCGAGAGGGAACTGTGATGGCCCCGGTGGGATGATAATTTGGGGTTAATGAGATTGTTTGGTTTATAATCTAATCGGTGGTAAAAACTCTTCAAGCAGCTCTGACTACTTCCCCACTGGAACACTCTGATGCCATTTGTACTATCCTCAGACTGTATTGTTAAATGCTCTTTCTTAATAACTGTCTTCCTAGTCAGGAAAGATAATTTACCCTTAGTCATTAATTATTGCTAATCCCCCATGCAGATAGTCATGATGATTATGAAAACAACAGCAGTCATTTATTGAAGCAACTACTATGTGCCAGGTACTGTGCACAATAATTTATAGATCTGCATTTAATTTTCCCAATAATTTTACTGACAAATAAAGAAACTGGGGTCTAGAGAGATTGTTGGAGGTCACACGACCACAAAGTATAAGAGTTCCAGGTCTGTGCAACTCCCCAAACCCGTGCTTGTAACCTCCATGCTGAGCTCTGACAGAAGCGTGACAATAGCTCTGGGGTACCTGGGGTTGATTGTACAACAATGTCCCATCAGTCTCACTACTGCTAACTCCTCCTGGAGCATGTGTGCAAAGAAAACCACAAAACCAAAACCAAAACCAAAACAAAACAACTCTAGACCCAGAAGAACTTGACCGTAAAGAATGTGTGTCATCAGCTTGAGTAGGTATTACTGAGATGCTTGATATGTTAATGATATGTTTACTAGATATTCATTAATTATTAGTATTAAATGTTGATTAGACATCGATTGGTTACTTATAATTTTAGTTGGTTGATGAATATTAAATGGCAGTTGTGCCAAGTTAAATTCCACCATCAATGTAGAGAATTTCTCCTTCCACATGTCCCTGTCTGGATCTGGACCTGGTGTTGGCAGCTCCTTTTTTTTTAATGGCCAATGTGACAGGAGCTGAGTTTCATCTCATTGAGGTTTTGGGCCACACTTCCTTCATTACTAAGAGGATGTGCGTCACACTGGCCACTGGGTTTCTTCTGTGAATTGCCTGTTCACACATTTTTCTCTTTCTT
Source organism: Lyroderma lyra (assembly GCA_004026885.1). Taxonomy (NCBI): domain Eukaryota; kingdom Metazoa; phylum Chordata; class Mammalia; order Chiroptera; family Megadermatidae; genus Lyroderma; species Lyroderma lyra. Next base: position 47,309 of record PVJL010008116.1, on the reverse strand, counting down.
GTATTGGGTTACTTGCCTGTTAAAAACTGGTTTATAGAAATGCTTTATGTAGCCTGGATACTAAGATTTCATTGGTCAGGCGTGCTGCAAATACTTCTAATCTCTGGTAACTTCAAGATGACTTTTACAAGAGTTTTATGCCATGTGATTGCATACATTTACCCTTGTTCATTTTGGCTAGGGGTTTCTGCATATCATTTACTGACAGTCTCCTGTGCTTTATTCTAAACTTTTAAGTTTTGGTTTTCACACTCAGGTATATAGTGCATATGAATGATTATTAATTTTTCTATAATTTGAGGTATGATCTAAATTTATTTTTGCATGAAAGAATAGCCAGTGGTCCCAGTAGCGTTTATTGTGAGTGCATCCTTTCTGCTCTGATTTATAATGCCCTCCTCTCCTCTGTTAAGTTTCTGTGCATGTGTGGGTTTGTCTCTTCTTGTGCCAATCCTGATTTAGTTGCTGTGTCTCAATAATAAGCAAGCCACGTGTCTTTATTCTTTTCACTTGGCCTTTGTTACTCTTCATTATATGGATTTTAGCCTCAGAGTGCCAATAATTACTAAAAAATGAACGTGTTGTCTGATAAATGAAATGCACCTATCTTTGAAATGTCCAAGGGTTGATCATATAGTTTACCGGTTCTCGCCCACCGGGTGAATTCATTCATGGAAACAGTTCATCTGCCGCTCTCCCGAACTGACTTCAACCTGAGTGTGGAGGCACGTTTCAAAACCCTCATTCGGTGTTTAATTAAATAGGTCCGAATTTCAGTCAATTTGATTAGAAAACTGAATCTGAGGTTTACCAGGCAGAAGATAGCAGCTTTGGGGCACTGTAATTGTAGATAAGAATTACATGGAATCATCTGAAAAAAGTGGTTCTGGCTTACCGTGTAGCCTTCCAGGTGCGTTTTACCAGACCGACCACCAGAGGGCAGAAAGAGCATAAGATCCCACTGGTTCCTTCAGGCAAAGAAGGATGGCCGTCCTGGTTGGTCCCCATGGCCACCATCGCGCCTTGAGTGTGTTGAGCAGGTACAAACGTTTTTTGAGAGGAGAGCTGTTTTCGAGCTGCTATTCAAGCTGGTGTTTCCTGCTGGTCTAATCTTAGCTGAAGTAATTTTCCTCCCAGCACAGTGAAAGAGAAACTCACTTCCTAATTGCAGAGATCAAACCTTTGACTTTTGTCACAAGGAAATGCTGTTTAATGAAACTAAAAAGGAAAGAAACCCCACTCCACCACTTATCAGAATCTCAAACGCCCTAGTGCAAAGCCAGGTGACCCCCCCCCCCCCCCGCCCCCCGCCAAGTGAAATAGGGTACTCCTTCCAGCTGGGCTATTTTCTAGGTGACCACATTATTTTGTTTCCACTGATAAAGGGGTCCTTTTTACTTCATTGAAAGTTGATGGGTGTATATTTCAGGGCCTGGGCATTATTTGGTGGCAGCCAGTCCACCTTTGCTTGTGTTGCCAATACAAATGGCATGGTCTTCTAGAGAACTGATTTTTCATAAATAGAAAGAGTAACACACTTTATGATTCCCTTTGCCAAAGGAAACAAGCCAAGAGACTAAAGTAGTTTTTCCATTTGGGCTCCATAGAAGTAAGAGGTGCCATGCCTTCTGGGTGGGTCATGGGGGCGTACCTGTGGTTTAGCATGTCTTTCTAAATGCCTGTGTGTTCTTCATTGTCTGAGGCACTGTGGGGCCACAGTCTAGCCATTCATTAACTGACTCTCATTTGGGAGAGAGGTCTTCCAACTGGGGACGTCATTCACACAGCTAAAAGATAAGATCATTTAAATGAAAAATGTGGTCTTTAACTATGGGTCTTGAATCTGACGACATACACAGTAGTGATCTATATTATGATGATTCAGTTTAGGTAGAAACTCCTTACTAGAGAGGTCTTCTTTGGGTCCCCCATGAAATTCTTCCACATCTGTCCTCAGGACAAACAGTCACTGGATCCTCAGCTCAAAGGTCCCCCCCTGTGGGAAGCTTCTTGAGGCTTCCCCAGGTGACTCCAACTACCCTTTCCCACAGCGTCCCTCACCCTTACCATGGGCGTGGCTGATGGTGGTTTGCATGGTCATGTCCCCGCTAGACCAGAGGGCCACTGCTGCCCTCGGCACACAGCGTAACTCAGCCATGACCGAATTGAAGTGGAGGTCAGGCCTCTATCCCCAGCCCCCGAACGTAATCTATGGAACACACCTCCGAGCTTCCCCTTAAGCATCACAGTGAAAGCCAGAGCGCTGCTTTGATGCCGGAGCTGAGGCCACGGGGCCCAGCCCAGTGCCGCATTCCGGGTGTGCGTGTTCTCCGGAGCTCTTTGATTTACACCAGCTTAAGCCCAACCCTTTTGACACTTCAAAAAGTTGAATTTTTCTCACTCAACATAACAAATGGCTTTCCTGTTCCCAGGAGTTGAAGGTTTACGTCCTGGGAGGGCAAGGAAGGGTAATGAAAAGAACATGGCCTTCGGCGTCAATTAATCGGTACTCAAATACGTGCCGCATGAGTGAAAAAATAAATGAAGAAACAATTCATAGGGTTGGAAGTATTAAATACACTAAAAATGATGCATGCATCAAGTGCTTACTTAATGCCAGGAGCCATGCTAAGTGAACTTGGCTTCAAAGTTTTATCTCATTTAATCTTTAAAACTCTTCGAGGGGATTCCCTGGTGGTGTAGCGGCTAGGCTTTGGCGCTCTCAATGCTGTGACCTGGGTTCCATTCCCAGCCAGGGACCGCCCCCCCCCCCCAAAAAAAAAAAACCCAATTATTAAAAAAACCTAAACTCTTCGAGGCAAGGACTCTTGTTAGTCCTGTTTTACAGGTAAGAAAACTGATGCTCAGAGAGGTTGATGAAGATGCCCATGCCACACAGCAGAGCCATGACTGAATCCTGGCATTGTGACTCCAGAGCCTGTGCCTTTAACCTCTGCACCCTTAGTAGGGTTCCCAGCACATGCGACACTTTGGGTAAATAACCCCTGCTCCTGCTATACTGTGTCCTATAGCCTTTTCCAACGTTTAATGAAACTTTTATGGATGAATGTAGATCTAAAAAAATGTTTTATACATTTCTCTTCAAATCCTGGCCCTGAAGACCTTTCTCAAGTCAGGAAAGGTGTGGAAGGTGCTATGTCAGGTGAAGACCAGACCTGAGTGGCTGAGGCAGTAAGCCTCCTAAAGCTACGAAGAGACCCCAGAGCCAACTGGTCATTCCGGAGAGAACACTCCAGTCATTACAGTGACTTTCCTCCCCACTCCTCCCAACGGTGTTAGATTCACCTTTACGATCCCCAGTAGGGGACAACTTCAACTGAGGGGCCTCCTGGGAAATGGGACGGAAGCCAGAATTTGTCCTCCTAAATCTGGCCGCAGCGATAGAAGGCATCTTTGGCCTGAAGAAGTGTAATACAAAGAAAATCCTAATTGCTACAGCTAAGTAATTAGAAGATCCAACCTATAAATCATAGTGCACAACCCCTTTAATTATGTGCCCAATTAACTAGGTGACGAAGGAATAGTCTTCCCTTGGTGAGCATATTTAATATCCTGTAATGGCAACAAGTTTCAAGCTGATTTATCGTTATTTTGTTTGGTCAGATGATTTTTCTGCATTTTAATGTGTTTTGTGGTTACATATTTGCTGTGAACAAACAAGGCGTTTCCTAGGCAGTGTGCTGTGAAGGACTGGTGGCGCGATGTGTTTACCATTCTTTTAGGCCTCTCGGAAGTCAAACAACGTTATGTACTTATTTTTAAGTAGCTGCACTAAAATCTTAAACAGCCTCCTTAGAGCCTTCCTTTCTCTGCCAGTGCGTACACACACACACACACACACACACACACACACACAGACAATATTTGAAAAATGATCCATTGAGTCTCGTTTTTGACATGGGGATATGCAGTTTTGATAGGACGCTCTCTTAACTATACAATCTGAAGCATTTACTAACTCAAATGATAACTTAATTCAAAGAAGCCAGAGACAACACATTTTAGCACACACACGGCAAGCATTGCATTAGGCACACCACTGAAATGTAAAATAGTAGTAGTAGTAATAATATAACAGGAGAGCTTAAACATGCACGCTAAAAGCTTGTGTTTGGAGTCTGTGGCACGGTGAAAAGAACTCAGGTCCCCGAATTAACAGACTTGGGTTCAAGAATCCCAGCTCTGATCCTCCCTAGCTTTGCAGCCTGGCCCCATGCAAGCCATTTAACTTCGGTGGAACTAAGTTCCAGTAAAAAAAAGGAATTATTGCACCTTCTTTGTAGAGTTGCTGCAAGAATTAGAGATGTTGCCTGTGAGACCCCCAGGGCACAGTAGGTGCCCAATAAGTGTTAGCTGCCGCTGTAGTTGTAACTTGAAGAAATTTGAGCTTTCCTGTTCTCAGAATCCAAAAGAAATGCAAGTCAGCCTCCAAGCGCCTTGACAGTAATTTGTACGGCCCCACGGAACCCTTCCCCGCAAGGGCAGCAGAGGGAAGCATTGCACACACAGCACAGCCGAACTTCTTCTGTAGCTTTCTTTATTAATCTTTCTCCCCACAGTGCCCCAAATCCTTTTCCTCCCATAGAAAAACGACAGGAACCACCCACCCCAGTTCCCGCTGTCCCTTTGCGCACCTGGGCCCCTCTCCCAGCGCCCCTCTCCTCCAGTTGGAGTTCTGAGCCCTCCCTGAGGCAAGGGGCCCCTGTATTCTCAGCTTCTTCTGACCTGCGTTTCCCTCCGTGGCCTCACGTCCGCAGAGCCAAGCCCAGGAGCCAAGCGCCAAGCAAACTCTCCTCCTTAGGAGCGAGGGCGGGAGGCCAGCACGCATGCGTGCTCTAATATTTGCGTTTGTCCATGAGCCGCTATCGAGTTGTCATGTTTGACAGGCATTAGTTATGAAAGGTGGGTTAGGATATTGGAGTTTATGCTTTTTCTTTGGGGGCACAGAAGAGGATGACTTGGCGGTATGAGAAAATAGGAGGGCTGAGAAGGTGAGGGAGGCGGATGAGGATGATGGTGGGAGAGGATCGGGTGGCCACGGGAAGAGGGGGCCGGAGGGAGGGAGGCGGTTCAGAGAGGCTGTTCTCTGCCCGCAGCTGTGCCCTCTGCATTCGTAACACAACTGAGGTGTACGAGTGCTCAGCACGGTTACCGTATTGATTTACTGAATTCTCACGGCCGCCCTCGGAGGTGGGAGCCTTAGTATCCCCATGCTGCAGAGGGCTCCACTGAGGCACAGCAGATCTGAGTGACTTGTCTGAGGTCAAAAAGCCAGAACTCAAATGCAGGCAGCCCAGCCCCAGAGCCCATGCTCTTATCCTGATGTCATCCTGCCCTGTGGTGGCAGAGAGGGGGACACGGACGACCTTGGCACCGCAGGTTACTCTGCACTGAAGAGAGCCTTTCAGAAGCAAAAAAAAAAAAAAAAGTGGCTGCACAACTGTTGTCCCCAGTGCCTGAAACTATACTGGAGTATGATAGGTCCTTGATCAACATCTGGGGATAGACAGACAAGAGAGTCACTTGGAAGGAGGTGCGTGCCACACGAGGGGAGAAAGGTGAGGATCTCCCTGCAACCATGGCTTTCAGAATGTTCCCACTGAAATTTCAGACTAGTTGGGCCAATCCTAGGGTTTCATGTCACAAAACAACCAGCCATCCAGAGAGACACAAAGTTACCAAAAGTTTGAAAAGGCACCATGGCAATGGATGTTGGGGGGGAGCAGAAACCCATCTTTTGTGGGGTTTTTTTGCCTTTAAAACTCTGGCCTGGAAGCATAAGGGATCTGTCCTCCGAGTGAGCCCTTTTCGGGGTTACACGAACATCACAGGAACGTGAAAGGCCGTGCACGGCTGCATCAGGAGTGGTAGTGGGCATAGGCCCAATGTGCCCCTAGCAGCACACTGCAGAGGAGAGACCGGGAAGATGTCTAGACCCTGTTGCTTTGCTTTTGTTTCAAACCAGTTCATAAAGGAGAAGGAGGACTTTCCTAGGGTTCTGGCTTAGGGACCCCATCTAAACAAATGGCATTGAAACTGAGTTAACCCTAACCCTAAGTTGGCTGCAGCCTCCTCCCAGGACCTTGGCCCCTGGACATGGAAATTGTCACCGTGCTTCTTGATGGGACTGAAAATAAAAGCAGAGGAGTCATTGCAGAGGGTTGATTTTTACAAGGATTTTCAAATGTGGTTTCTTCATACTCAGTGCGAGGTGTTTGGATTAGCATCCCCGAGGTTAGTCCTTTCCACTCAGCCCCAGTTCTGCATCTGTCGAGGGCTCCCCGTCCTATTTAGTGTGAAGAATCTCACAGGCGGTAAACAGCATCTGGGCATCACTTACCGCCTTTGATGTTTCACACAATTTACAATGAAGGCTTTGGAAGACATTTAAAACCGTGCAAGGTCCTAAATCATTAAAGGAATGTGGTGCTAGACTTAAAAAATGATAATTGAATGCATTCAACAATAAAGCTGCCAAATTTTAGTGGCCTGTTTGCTAGAGGCTCTTTTGGAGAAACTGAGCTAGGTTAAAAAAAAAAAAAAAAAAACTCTGACAAAAAAGCCCACGGCTGAACGTCTCGAATAAAAAATTGTTATTACACAAACTCAATGTGAATTCAGGGAGGTAAAAATGGAAATAAAAATAGGTTAGCTGTAATGTCAAAAATGCTCAGTGATCACAATACTGGACACTCTTTGAGGTGTTTGTCAGGCCTGACAGCTGCATCTCTGGGCCCCTGTAACCATGTTAGCACCTTTTTTATCCATAGTCCCTTATCCTCAGGGTGAACTGCGGTCTGTTTTGCCTGGGACAGTCCCAATTCATGTCTAATATTCTGATATAAAATTAAACTTTTCTTATGGAAAATTTCCAAAATATACCAAAATACACCAAATAGAATAAAAAAGCTCCCATGCTTCTTCATTTCCTCTCTGTACTATTTTAAAACAAGAATCCCAGTCACCATAATGGTAAAAGATCAGAACTTAAAAAAAGTAGTATAGCCACAATACCATTATCACATCTGTAATAATGAACTCTAATTTCCCAATATAATCAAATATCAAGTTAATGTTAACATTTCCACCTCTCTCATAAATGTTATAGATGTGTTCTTTGTCTCAGTTTGTTGGTTTGTTGGAACTGGGATTCAAATAAAGACACACATTGCAATATTTTGATATTTCTATTAAATATCCTTCCATTTTTAGGTTCTCTCTTTTTGCTTTCATTTGTTTCTTTTACATCATTATTAATTCATGGATTTAAGTATATTTTATGAGTTTCAATTCATGACAGTTATTGTTTTTGATGTTCACATTGTCCCATGTTTAGCCAAGTGGGAACTTCAACTTGGCTGTTGAGTTTTTTTTTTTTTTTTTGGATAAGATCCCAGTATTCTTTGGTAACTTCTTTGCTTCTAATATAATATGAAGTTCCGGGTTCATCTTATGCACTTTCTGCTTCCGTCCTGGGATCAGCTGTTGCTCCAAGAAGCTCTGTTTCATTTCAGCAGGACACCGTATTTAGAGACCACAATCTGGGCACTCGGGGTGCTTGTTTTTACTCTGGTCGTGGTTTCTAGGTCATTTCCGTGGATAGCTAGGAAAAATTTAAAGATAAAACATATCATGACTTGGTACTGATATTTACAATTTAAGTTCAGGATGACAGGATTTTAATAAAAACCTTTGTCTACATTTGTATCGCCATTGTCTTGGGCCAAGAATACCGAATCAGCCAGCCTCATGTCAGTGCCTCTCCTGCCATTGTGATCATATGATCCAATAGATCCCTCCGGAGGTGCTCATGATATTTTGGGTTCTTTCATGTTCATAACAGTCTATCTGCAGCATTCATACTTTAATGTCCATTTGACTGGATTAAAAAGTATAAAATATAAAATCATATTTTCTTGTCTTCACTGTGTTAAAGATGTCACTCCGTTCTCTTTCTGTCACAAGGCATTGCTGTTGAGCAGTCTGACGATCATCTAGTTTCTTCTCAAGTGACTTGGCCTTTCTAGGATGCCCGGAGGATTTTCTTTTGCTTATTCTTAAAGTCTAGTTTTGCTTATTCTTAAAGTCCGTATCGGTCTTTCTGGGTTTTCTTTTTTTCTTGAGGTCCGTGGTATGTCTTTTCAATATGTAGTTTCAAGTGACTTTTTATTTCAGGAAACTTTTCGTGAATTCTAGTTTTCAGTATTTGATCTGCTCTCCATCTGGTTTCCTTCCTTGATGGGGAAGGGGACCTTCTATGGTACATCTGCTGTCATATATATATTTTTTTCCTTTGGCTTATCTCCTGTATCTGTCATTTTCTTTTGAATCCTTTTCATTTCTTTCTTTCCAATTTAAAAATGCTTGTCTTTACAGCTCATAAGATGTTATATGTTGTGTTTGCTCATTTATTTCTTTTCGTGGCCTTCATTTATGAAATGACTTATTATTTACTTTATTCCTAAATTTTTTTCTAAGTTCTATAACCTTATGGCTGAATTTTTAAAGTTCTGATTTATGGTTTTCTTTCATATTTTCCATAATTTTATTTCTTATAACTCATTTTGAAATATTGGTTGCATTTCTTTCTTTTTTCTTTATAATTCCATTTATTTTAAGGTCACAACAGGAAAAAAAATCTATGAAGAAAAAATCTGGTTGCATGTCTTAGGTAGTTGGTGGGCATGTCTTTCTGACCTGCTACTTATTCTCTTTTTAAAAAAATAATAACTTTGTATAGGATTCCCCTGCAGTCATATTTTGTTGGTTATTATCATGCAAAATGAGTTTTCTAAGTGACCTGTCATATTTCCAATTGTACACTATTGGGATCTGGGGGTTCTACTGTTCTCAAGTCCATTTGATGCCCCATAACTTTTTTTTCTTCCTCCTGCATGGATGCTATATAGATCTTGTAGCTCTTAAATATTTCATTGTCTTTTGGAGTTTATGGGGATAACTGTGACTTAGTGTTTATGGTTGATGTTCCTGGGTTTTGATGTTGCTGTCCTAATTGCTCTGACTGGAGAGATTAAAAAATGACACTGCACATCTCAGCATTCCCTCCCAGTGCAGTTCTGGATAGCATCCTCTTTACTCTCAGAAGTCAAGTTTTGACAATAAATTACATGGTTACTATCCTCAACCAGAAACCCAAAGGACTGAAAATTGAAATATTTTAAAAAATCATGTGGGGCAAATTCAAGTCTGATCTGAATTCATTTGACAGCAGTAGCTGACCAAGCCTGCCCTGGAGCTGCTTGTAATATTTCCCTGCTCCCTTTATTATGAATATTCATACATTTTCCTACAGAAATGTTCATGGTTTTAATTTTAGTATGTGGCCCCAGACCCAGTGATGATGTTAAGTAGTATACGGTGTATGTACCACATTACCATTTTTAAAATAGAAAAAGCTGTAAAATCTGAAACAATTTGGATCCTCAAATGTCTGATAAGCCATTGCACCTCCACCTCCAATGATAATTGTAGCAGGGTGGATTTCTGTCCCAGGGCAGCTGACCGGGATTTCTCTTCCTGGCATCACGGATCAGGCTTCGGGGCTGCTGGTGGGGCCCTGGTAACACCTGACCTGAAAGGACCACGGACTCTGCTGGAGAGGCAATGTCTAAGCCTCATGGACGGAGAGACAGAAAACGCTGCAAGCTAACTGAAGACATGGAGAAGTATGTGGAATAGGTGCAGAAAGGCCAGCTGTGAAGAGAGACCTGGGACTGGGGTGAGAGGGTAAACACGGCCTATGCCAGTGCTCCAGCACATGACTTCAGTCACCCACGAGCCCGTCCTTTTGAGCTCACCCTGTGTCCTTCCAATAAAACCCACTTTGTCGCTTGAGCCAGCTGGAAGGGATTTCTGCTACTTGCAACCCAAGGGCCTTTAATAAGACACACATATGGGTGTTAGTCCTCTTCTCCACTGCTGTCTTCACAAAGGAGTTCTGTTGGATCTCAGCACAGAATGGTGGAAAGTCAGGGTCTAACCACTCACCTGTTCCCTCATTTGGCCGCCATGCCTGTATCAGGTAGAATACAAAGAAATGGGATATAAAGGAGTAGATGGCATAGTTCCCACCTTGGGGAAACAAAGTAAGAGTTTTATCAGTAGCATTTCTTTCTGGCTCCCCCTACCTATACCAGATACCTCTCTTCTAGGCAGATGTGAACATCTTAAAAATAGTCCCAAGGGCAGCAGGAGAAATGATGAGAGCATTTGATCAGAATAGTCTTGTGGAAAATGCAGAGTCCTAATACTAGGAAGAACATGCTGTCCATCTGTTCACCCAACAAATATTTATTGAACACCTCCACATGTCAGGCCCTGATCTAGGCGTTGGGGAGGCACCGTTGAGCAGAACAGAACCAAATCCTGGCCTTGGTAGAGGTGGCATTGTCCTGTAGGAAGCAGAAAATAAACAAAAACTAGTAGGTCAGATGGATAAGAATGGTGGTGAGCAGTAAGCCAGGGAAGGGGCGGGGGGGTCGTGATTTTAAACAAGGATCCCTGAGAAAACAGCACTTGAACAAGGACCCAGAGGAGAAGAAGGCGAAAGCCATGCAAATATCTGGGGGGCTCATAGAGAAGAGGGGACAGAAAGCCCAAAGATCGCAGGTGGGAGTCTGCTGACACTGGAGGGTCACAGTGTGGGCACCTAGAGGGAGAGTAGTGGAGGATGGGGTGGGACAGGTGAGGCCAGGTGCAGCTCAGCTAACAACCATTGCAGGGATTTTGGATTTTAAGCCAAGTAAGGTGGGATGTGATGGGAGCGTTGGCATGCCAGGACTGCCCTGGCTGTTGTGTGGAGAACAGACTGAAGGAGGGTAGGGTTCTGACCCCAACTCCAATGTGTGTGTGTGTGTGGGGGGGCAATGGGAGTTCCCACATCTCCAAGCCATTCTCTAGCATCAGCTGAATATCCTACAATGCAGCTCAGCTCTGACGTTACCTACCTGGGGACAGTATCAGATTCCACAGGTTAAGGGTTCAGTCCTATGAGACTGTTCCTCTACCCACCTCCTCTCCCACTTCTGACCCATCTGCTTGGCTAGACATCAGAGTTTCCAACAATGCCCTCCTTGGGGTTGATTAATATTTTAGAGCTACTCACAGAACTCAGGGAAACAGTTTACTTATTAGATTACTGATTTGTTATAAATGGATATAACTCAGGAGCAGCCAGAGGGAAGAGATGGACAGGGCAAGGGTGGGGCAGGGGCACAGGGCTGCCATGCCCTCCTCAGGCTGCCACCCTCCCAGCCTCCACGGTTCACCAACCCAGGGGCTCTCTGAACCCTGTCCTTTTGGGGTCTTAAGGAGGCTTCATTATATTGGCATGATTGATCAAATCAATGGCTACCAGTGATTGATTTAACCTCAGGCCCTTCTCCCTTCTTGGAGGTAACCCGGGGTGGGGGGTGGTGGGGGAGTGGGAGTAAGAGGTTCAACCCTCTCATCACATGGTTGCTTCCCCTGATCACCTCATTAGCATAAAGAAGGACTCCTTTGCAGCTCTCCTTGCTGAGGCAGTTCTAAGGGTTTGAGATGCTCTATGCCAGAAATGGGGACAAAGACCAAATGTGCATTCCTTTCCTAGAGATCACAGTCTCACCCACTGCAGGCAGAATGTCTCTGAGGCTGTTGCAGAATTTCGTGGACAGGCGGTTGTGGCCAGGTCCTGGGAAGTGGATGGGAGGAGGAGTTCTTTGCTCGGGACCACGTGGATCCCTCGTCCACGAAACACGCCATACTCCTCCTGGGAGCTTTAACAGTGTGCTATTTTTATGATAATTATGTGTTGCGGGTTTATAGGCGTCCCATGTTTGATGTAGCAATTTATGAAACAATGACACCATTTTACACCTTTCATCTTAAGGTTTTGAAGAGGATGACACATTTTCTGCTCCGAGGAAGCCAATTAATTAACTGATCCCCCTCCTTCTGTGCAGGAGGGCGTTAACTCCGCCCATTTCAGAGCGGTCAGCTGAGGCCCCGCCCCTCAGCGTTCCACTCTGGCCTGTGCGCTTCCTGAGCAGGAGTTTGATTTCCAAATATCCTTATCCAAACTCATTCGAACTTTCAGAACTTACATATCGGTAGAAATGGGAATTATTCTGGATAGTTCTGGAATCTTCATTGTGGGGGAAGGGACAGGACTTCTAAATTGGAAGCTGAGCTCCCTTCTGGCTGTATTTGGGAATTAAGATTTATCCCCAAACATGGGCAAATTTCAACTCTATGCTCGGAGAGAAAAGGCAGACGAGAGGAGGGCAGGCAGGAGCGTGCTGTTAGAGAAACTGAGTCAGGGATGTGTTTGCTTTCTTGGGCAATTCTGTGTGCCACTCCACTGACAGGCATCTGCCAGAATACCACCATGTCCTCAGTGGGTCCCAGCCCCACCTTTGAGCTTGCTTCTCCAAGTGTGAGTCTTGGGTTAAAAGATAGACATTTCGTGTTCCTAAGTGCAAGCCAACCACTTCATCTGGTGCTCAACCAAAGAAACCGTGATCTGTTCCAGAGCTGGCGGGGCAATGCGGGTGCTGAGTGCACTGGGAGCCCCACGGCGCACCGCGGAGGCTGGGCGCAGTGTGCTGCTGCGCGCCGTCTGCCGGAGCAATACGACTTGACACTGTGTTCATGGCCCGTGTCGTCTGTAGGCCCTCCGCGTGCCCCTTTTGGTTCCACTTCTCTGCTGGGAGGCCTCAGGCCGAGGCTCGGGAGCCTCCCAGTGGATCTGAGGAAGCAGCGGGCGCCCCGGAAGAGACCCGTTGTGCATGATTGCAGCCGAGGTGCACTTACTTGCCAAGAGGCCGTCAGGTTTACCTTGGCGTTTTTCTTCCAAAGCCATGTTCATCTATATGTAGCGGTGTGGGCTGCAGCACGTAGTCTGGGGACTCAGGAATTCAGGGATGTCAAGAGTTTTTTGGATTCAGGGCCGCTTTAATCAGCTTTCGGCAGTAAGCGCGCGAAACCGCTCCCTCCAGCCGCTGTCTGTTCGCCTGTCTGTCTCCTGGGAGGAGACAACAAGGCCGCCGCCGCCGCATCTGCGCGTGTGTCTTCTCTGATTGGTCTTGGTTTCAGCAACAGGCCAGCTGGCCATTTAGGGAAAAATAAAGAGCTCAGTGTACGTAGCCTGCGTTGGGCTGACTTCGGCTGCTCTGCCAACGACTTAGAAGGAGCAGCATGTGCATCCACGGCTGTCATGGGCACTCAGTCTCCTGGATAACAAGATAAAGGGCAAAAGCTGAATTTTCTGGTGCCAAGAGGAGGAAGAGCACCAGAGCCAAGAAGATCAAACCAATGCTGCTGAGAGTGGCTAAATGGTACCCATTAACCTCTGTCAGAGCTGGAGTCCTGCAGTGGGAACTTGGCCAGAAATCAGCCCCGAGTGAAAAAACGAGGTTTGGCTGGCTCCGTGTTACCAAAGGACGGAGCCATGAGAATTTCCAGTAAGAGAAGCTAAGCTGTTCCATCCCCAGTCTGTAAGGACGAACCCAGGGTTGGCATCAGGCGTTTGGTGAATTGATGAGATGCAGGTTCACGCTTGGTCCCTTGGAGGAAGTGGACAAAGGGAGTTCCTGCCCGCTGTGGTCACGGTCCTGGCAAGCGGCCCCTTCAGATGGGGAGTGTGTGTATCATCAGCGGCCAGGAGTTGGCCCACGCCGACTGCCTGTCTTCTGAGAACTGCTTCCACGTTTCCTGTTCCTGGCATCCGGGGCACTGGCCGTGCTCTGCCCAGCTCAGACTCCTTGGCTCTGTTCTTCACCCTGGCTGGGAAAGAAAGCTCACCACATGTCAGACCGGACATATTGAAAACTAGGACTCCGCCGCTTTGCTGCGGAGAAGGTGGGAGGTGCTGGTCACCTGAGAGCATCACTGGAAACCCCGCAAACAAATCCCTGCAGACCACTCTGGAGGCAATTTCTCCCCCTCATTCTTCGATGGGTTAGCAGCCTGGCTTGGCTTGTAGCAAAGCCACCTTTTCCCCACCTCGTGAAACTGGGTTAGTACGTTGGTGTGTTCACCGCCGTCACCCAGATGAGCCAGAGCACTGCGCTTAGCTTTATGGAGCAGCTATTAACAAAAGCCATTTATCCCGTGGCAGAGAGCCCCGCAATTCGGAAGAGAGCCCAAGCAGCTTCGCAGAGGAGCACCCACTCGCATTTTAGTAGAATTGTTGCTTTTGATCTCTCCTCCATCTTGTATCATCTGGGCTTTCCTTTTTTCCAGTCATTTCAGCTTTTCTAATCACTAATATTAGGGAAAAACTGACCACTTATTTGGGGTATCAGTTTTGTTTCTACCAAATGTAGCTGGTCTGTGGAACCCTGGGCTTGGGCCAGGAAGCCCGTCCCATCCAACTCTGTCTCTCGGGTGAGGGGGTAGAACAGCAGCTTGTTTGTAGTAAGTCTTTGTTAAAGAAAACTGAATCAACCATTTTTACGCAAATATCATCTAGAACAGTGGTTTTAAGATTCTGTAGGTCATAACCATAAGTAGCTCATGACCAGTGTTTTTAAAAAAGTAAGGGAAACAGAACGGAATGGATCAGAGCACATCCCACAGAATAAGGGTAAGAATCACATCTTGAAATTGTGTTTCAGTTGTTTGGCTGTAACTGGATTACAATGGAAAGCACATTGCAAAGGGCGGTTCATGGTCAAGAAAGCTCAAAAGTCAGTGTTGATGAATTCGAGTCAGGAGTCCTTGGGTTCTAGTCCCAGTTCTGCTGCTGCCTCTGCGACCATGAGTGTGGAATTTTACTCTTAGGGGTCTCAGTTTCTCCTCTTAAAAAATCAAGGGATTGTCTGTAAAGTCCCCTCAGTTCTGAGATCCAATCATGAAATAAAATTTCCAAAGGAATTAATTTCAGCATTCAACAATTATCAATTAAAAAAATAAGATCTTATACATTTTGGAAAAAACACGATTTCCCAAAGAGCTCTGCAGTGTAGAGGAACGTAACCCTTGAGGTCGGAAGCGACTTCAGTAAGCCAGCTTGGCTCAGAGACCATCTCTTAGAGTTTCCAACAGAGGTTTTGTACCAGATTTCTCTGGTTACGCTACAAGTATATTTTGGTTATACTAGAAAATGTATACAAATCCCTCCTTTGGGTGGTGGGGGAAGGTGGATGGGGGAGGGCAACTAATTGCTCAGGAAATGCTGAACTCAGTTAATTTGGAAACCACTCTCAGCTAATATTGAGCCTTGGGCCACTCACAGTTCCTGCTTTGTATTATGACTAATGGGACATCAGAGAAGCCTTGATCTAATAAAAGCAACCAAGGACACCCAAAGCAAACCAGGCCTCTTGGGGGATGGGGTTTGAGAATGTCTTATTTTTGGGCCAAGGTTCTCTTAAAACAGTCTTTTAAACTATTGATTCCTTCATTCATAAAATTATAAGAACAGAATTTGGAAGGCATCTCACACTATTACCTGGATCTCATTATACTTGTTCGATATCATCTTCCACATTAATAACTCCTTAAATTCACATAGAGAAAAACCAGGGCATCTCAGGCACAACCAGAAATTGGCCGTGTTCAGGGCATTACAACGTATAATTAGAAATAGGGTCTACTGTAGAGCTGATATGTGAGTTCCAGGAATGAAAGATGCCTCCAGGCTCCAAAATCTTAGATCTGAATCTAAACTTACTTGCAACAAGGCAGCGGCCCAGGTTCATTACCATCAGCTGTGTTCTTTGTACTTTAGTTCTGCCCGTGACTTTTGTAGCCTCACCAAAATGTCAGAACAGGAAGGAAGCCCATCGACCATCTTATCCAACGCCCTTCCTTTCAGAGGTAGAGAACGAGGCACTCCTTTCTCATGACCTTTACCATGTGAGGATGCATTAAATGCTTTTGTCTCTTTACATACATTTTAAGGAGATATTACCCACTCTAAGTAACTGATTGGCTAATGGTAGATGTTGCTTTGCTTCATGCTGACTTTCGCAATATTCAATTTCAGTATTGGTAAACACAGTGCCTACCAACACCATATAGAAATCTAACATCCTCTGTCCTTGACCCAGTCCCCTCAAAACTCAAAGGCCGAGAAGCCTTGACATGTATGAGAAAAGTTGAGGAGGCTTTTATTAGCTTTGATTTTGACCCCGTTCTCATAAATTATGCAAAATGTGTCACTTATATGAACAGCCCAGAAGAGCAGTTGCCAGTTGTAATATAAAAAAATGATACCACGGAAACCGAGACCTAGTTGTGGCAGATACCCTGTCAAAGAAATGATTTATCATCTGGAAATACAAGCAACAAGAGAGGCCCACCAGCTAGGGTTGTATCATCTAAAGCAATCAAATCCCGCAAATATAAAGCAATTTTGTATTACCATTTCCAAGTGCTCCCCACAATAAGGACTCTTGTATGCCCAAGTTTAATATTCAGAGCAGAAACCACAAACTCGAGCAGCCGCTCCTGGTCAAGATAGTTAATAACAGTTCCCAGGCAAAGGCACGCTGTAATAGCATCGCTCCAAGCAGCTGGGGATTTGCGTGTATGTCAGCCCCTCTCTCTGAGAACTAGAAAACCATGGTGGGTCAGACATCCATTTGCTTTATATATTGATATAATTTCATCAGAATTTATGATGTGGGAATTATTGCACAGGCCAGAAATGTAATCTAACCTTCATCTCACACAACGCAGAAAAGATATTATGTTTTTGAGAAAAACATACCGACTTGTTGAATCAGATTACGCACAGGCAATCCTAATGGATTTCAATATTTCCTTGGACAAGTCATTGCTATTTGCCTTATGTGTATTAAATTGGCTTGTATAGAAGACATTTTTACAAATAATAAGGAATTATAATGCCATTTTTTCATTTTCTCAAGTTTGGGCACGTGAATTCATTACTGGTAAATTTTAAACATCTGTGTTTGTGTAATAGTTTATCCTAATTTCTCTAGCCCACATTTAGACTTTTAATATCCAAACATTGCAACAGCATGTACGATTCTCTTTCATCTTTATGAAGACTTCATTGAGCTTCCATTATCAAATGGAGTAAAAGCTAATAGGCTTCACAGACCATTTCACAGCTGACCATCACAGTTAAGTCTATATACATCCTAGTGTTTGGCCTTTGAAACCCTTTTGATTATCTTGAGTTCTATAGTCTTCTTCCAGTGGGAATCTGAATATTATATATGTTTTAAAATAAAGGACTTTTAAGGTGGCACTTGCTTATTTCATGTAAGAACTAAATATTCCTTGAATTGAAAATTTTCACGTATTTTAAACAAGAAACGAGAACTCACTTTACAAATATCACAGTAATGCCCCAAACCAGTACACTTACGGAAGTGTATTTTTGTAATACTTTTTGATTTCTGCTAATCACATGAGTATGTAGATTAATGACCATGATTAATCCAGACAACCAAAGTCACTTTTTAAATTGTTCCATAATGGTTCTGTTGAGTTGCAAATACTTTGTAGGGTTAAAATGTACATAATATAGAACTTAATTTTTGAGAAAATATTCCTAATAGATGATATATTTTATCCACATAGAAAAAACTCATGTTTAATTGCCTGCTATCTCCAAATAATAGAGCCACTCTTCATTTTGTACTTACTATCACATACTATATATCAGGTGTCTACTGTACATCATCTCCCATCTTCGCCTCCCCTTGACCTTGAGGTCACCCTTTTTACCCTCATTCTTCAAATGAGGAAATGGGTGTTCAGAAAGGCCAAGGGTCTTGCTCAAGAACACATGAGTAGTGAGAAAGGTAGAGCTTCATCTGAATCAAGGTAGGTTGAGTTTCAGAGCCTGGATTCCTTCCAGAAGGCTGGCCAGGTGAGCGCTCCTTTCAACTGGTGTTTGCCCACCCAAGGGCCACCCACTTTATTCTTCCTAGTTATCGTAGAGAAACTCAAATCTTTTATGATGTATACCCAAAAGACTACAGAGGTGAGCAGAGTTCAGAAAGTCATTGTTTCCCTACAAAAAGAAGACTAGGATCAGAAGCAGCGGGACGGCTCTATATTCTTCACCTCCTTCCTACCTTGACCATGCATGTGGTGGTTGATGCCACAGCCATCTTGCAGTCATGAGGCAGAAACAGAGCATTTCGGGCATGTGGTCTTGACGTTGCTAAGCAACAAAACCAGCTCCCCATCTCCAAATGTCCTGTTTCGTAAGAAAAACAAACTTCTGTTTAAGATGTTGTAAGTAGCGGTTTTGCAGCCAAATGTCCCCTGAGATGCACCCAGTACTCACCGTGTGGAAATCTCATTCAATCTCATTTCTCACAGGAGAGGCAGAGGACAGGTTCTCTGCCCCTAAGCCACTGGAGGGTAGTATCTGCTGAGGGGTTACTGGCTCCTGGACAGAAGTCACACGTGGGATGTTTGTAAGTGCAGGCGACTCTAGGTAGAGGTGCGAAAAATCTCAGGAGGGGGAAAAGAAACCCAACAACATTTGCTATCACTTGCGAATCACCTTATTATCTTACTCACTAAATCCATTCTTCTCGTTGGAGAGACTTCTTGATCACCTAATAATAATGTTTGAATAAAATTGCCAAGTGAAACCTCCTGGGATTTAACCCACCGTAATCTCCTTCCACCAGACCTGTCCACCCTGACTTCCATCCTGGTGGTTCTGTGAGGGTAGGGTGGCCAGACTGAGCAAATCAATGTACAAGACACCCAGTTCAATTTGAATTTAAGACAAACAGTGAATAATTCTCTTAGTACGAGAGTATTTTGTATAGACATCCCATGGAACATTTGGGATATATTTTATCTGGAACTTTACTTTAAGACTTTGTCCTCCGTCCGACCACCCCACAGAGCCCTTTGTAATCTTGCGCTCAGCCACCCCATGTCTTCTGCTTGCTTTATCTTTCCGTCTTCACCATCCCTTATTGTTTTTGTTTTTCTTAATTCCCATATTTGCTCTCTGCCCCTCCAGTTGTGATGCCTGACAGATGACTCTCATCCTTTAACTTTTGGCTTGTTGCTGAAGACAAGATCCACTAGAAGCTCCCTCTGTGCACACATGTGTACACACACACACACACACACACACACACCCTTCTCTGGCAGGTGTTCCTTTGCCAGACCGATCCTACTGTCATGGAAGAGGGGAACCAATCTCTCCTATGTTAATGGGCATGGCAGATTTATTCCCACTTTGATGATGGCATGTTACTCATCCTTTCATTTATTGGACAGACAGTGATTGGGCATATAGTATATGCCAGGCTCCAGGTAAAAACTGCCTGACTTAGAAGAGCCTACCGTGAGTTGCATGGATGACTCCAAAACAGATGATGATAAATGTACTGCTATCAAGGCTGGTAGACAAATAGGCACCAGACCAGGGCATAGAGAAGGAGGGGGTGCTCTGCATTCACCAGGGCCACAAAGTCACTCACCTGGCATGGCTGCTCCCGTCCTGTCCCCTATGCACATCCTGGCTCCAGTTTATACAGCTGCCCGCTGACCCATCCTCTGCCCTTCACATTCGTGGTGCCTGTCAGGCTCCTACCCTGTCGGTTCCCCGAGGGCTGCCATGGCATCGCTGACACAAGGAAGATCCTCAGAAATATTTGCAGGGTGAGACACTGATGTGCTTTTCAAAGCAGGGCTTTAAAAAACTGGAGAAAGAGGATTACATGGCTTTTCTAGGGCGATAGCACAAGTCAGTTGCTGGGCAGCAGTTGGAGGTCACAGTTTTGGAATCAGTTGCTGAATTGGTAGAGTCAGGCAAAGGCGATTATACATATAGTTTCCATTTCCATCCAAAGTAGGATATCTCGGGGCCTCTTCCTCCTGGTGACCCCCAAACAGATCTGATATATTGCTTTTAAGCATTCCTACACAATATTCATATAAATAACTGCAACATGGAAAGCCTTTTCTGCTGCAATGTGTCATCACATACCTTTTAGGGACTCTGTTGGGATCCTTTGTGCTGGCCAGGACCTCAGCACACACTATATGTATTTAGAGAATCACTTCTGACTGTTTGGTAGGTCTGTTTTTACTTAAGGGCAGGCAGGAATGGGACCGTAGCTGTTAAATTAATCTGGCCTTGGTGAAATACGTCTGCTTCACTAGTAAGATCATTGAAATTTACATTTTCGTCACTCTTCAGTGCAGGCAGGCCTTTAACTCCTCTTCGCAAGATCTTTCCAGAACACATCTCAAGAGACCCAACTACTCCAATAATGAGGTCAGCCATGTTGGGACGATGTGAAAGGAAGAATTAACTCTATCACTGTGGTTTGCTTTTAACAGTTGCGTAGGGGTGAGAGGTGAACAGTGGGCTCGCAGTAGATCAGGGTGGGACAGCGTGGCCGCCTCACCCTCCTGAAGCTCAAGGCCCTAATCACACTGTCACGTTGAGTTGTGCTGCCTGGATGACAGGGGCCCTTGCACAGAGAGAGCTGATGAAAAGGCAGCACTTACAGATGTTCTTTGGGGGAAATGTGCTCTCTCTACTTGTGCTCAAAACCAATCCCGATTGTCATTACCATCCAGGACAACTGATGGCGATTAGTCAGCATTTTGGATTTCTTCAATGTCAAATGGGTTAAAGGACAGAATGATCCATTTGTTTAGTTCATGCTTTAGAACATCTGATTTGGATGAAGTCAATTAGAATGTGTCTCTTGGCCAGCTTTTTTTTTTTTTTTTTTGCTATTTCACTGTTAGCCTATTCTAAGCTCATGTTGCTCCGGACCTGGTTTATTGCAGGGCCGCTGAATTGTTCAGCTGCCTCCCACCAACCGTCCTTCTGCACCCTATGTATTAATTCTTAATCAATGTTTTAAACATATCTTCGTAAGAGGGACACATTTGAAATGATCAAAAGGGGCAATAGGAATCTCCCCCTTTTAAATGCCATCAACTTTAACATTCTCTGAAACATAGGCCACTTTGGAAGTTAGGTGGGTGAAGTTAAGGAGTGCATGAACAAACAGTTAAAAGTAGCATTGAAAAAAAGGTTTGAAATGTGAAAAAGGACTCCATTTGAAATGAATGTTCATCAAAAGACCCCACATATTTCCGAGAATGGCTGAAATGTATATGCAAAGAGATAATAGAAGATGCCTAGGTTTTAAACACGTGCAGCTCAGTATTGGAAGAAAGAGAGAAGGGAGAGAAGGAAGGAGGAAGGAAAGAGAAGGAAAAGAAACAAGTTGAAAAGAAGCAGAGCGCTAGCTCATCGTTAGAAGTAATAAAATTCAGAATGAAAATCCTAAACTTAGATCAGCTAAAAAAGAAGATAAACTTGAGTCACATAAGATGAATATATAGTTTAAAAAAAAAATCAAACAAAAAACAGAATCAGGGGATTGAAAATAGATCCAAAAGGTGAGTGGTACGAGTTCCTGAAGAAGACAGGTGATAGGTACACACGACAGGTGACAAGTACATACGACATTGGTGTGATGGACAGGGGCCAACATGAAAATATAGCCTCAGAGGTAGAAATGGGTTCTTGAGGTTATCCACAATTGAGAACAAATTGGAGAGGCTTTTTGTCCTTTCCCCCTAAAATGATCAAAGCCAGAAACAATGGAATTACCTTTCAAGGGAAAATAGTGAGACTCAAGAATGCTTTTTATTTACAAAGGCAACTGAGTCAGTAGTTCGTGTATTCATTTAACCAAAAAAATTTATGTATCCATCTACGTATCTATCACCCATGTATCTATCTATTTCTCAATATTTATAGAGCCCTAAACAACATGGAAGTTTTCTGGGTGGTGGTAGTAGGAGGCAGCTACCCAGAGGCCTGAGGGAGGAGAAGGAATCTTCCAGGGAGAGAGACGGAGCAGCAGTAGGGACGGGGCGGTGACAGAAAGGCCGCAGAGGCTGTGGAGGACAAACCCCATCACGGGCCTTGTGACTGCCCTGAGGGCACTGGGGAGGGACTGAAATGTTTCAACCAAGAGGATAATACAACCATTCTGCATTTCCCAAATGCTCCGGACGCCGAGGGAAGAATGAGTCCAAGGTGAGGAAAGATGGGTGGCAGAGAGATGAAGAAAGGCATCCTTGTAGTTCTTCCAGGCAGGAAATGGTGGCAGCTTGGAGCACGGTGGTGGCAGTTGGTGCAGAGAGGTTTAAGATGCAGGTGCAAAGGCAAGCGAGGAATGGAAGAGTGTGGTATTGGGGGTGCTCCTGCTGTTCCTGCTGGGGCAACAGACTGGGGAATGCAGGAGAAGGAGCCGATTTAGGGAAAATTTAGGTGACATGCCAGGAAAATATCCTTGGACAAGTGGCAGGATCTATGGGTTTAGGCTGAAGACTTAGATTTGATTGACTTTGGGATGAAGAAGGTGGTTATGTCATAGGCATAGATGCAGAAAGATAAAGATGTTTCAGAAATTTGGATGAAAACGAATGAAGAAATGAATGGATGAAGGGAAAGAGTGAATCTCAAAATGATAACAGTTTTTAACTGCCATAAAAAGTCCAAAGATATTAACAACAAATATAGTCAAATATAGCATGAAAAATGATTACCAAGTGTTTTACAGTAATATTCATGCCTGTCCCCAGATGTGTCACCTTAGCCTGCAGGCCAAAGAGGAAAAGTGAGATCTCTAGTCAGAGAATAACTGATGTGTACCAGATGTATACAAACTTGAGCTGGGGGCTTGTTTTGCTGTTAGGTGTTTACTGGTATCTTCATTTCTCAAATAGGAAACTGAGGCTCAATGAGGCTATGACAGTTGATTACATTGCTGATTCTAATGCCAAAGATCTTTTCACTGTTTATTTCACAAGAACTACACAATATACAAAAGACAGAACAAGTGCTAATTGTAGTTACTACACTAAAGCGCAACTATGGCTAACCTAAGCATTTAGAGTACTGCCTGACCTCTAGTAGGCTTTCAAATGAACATTTTTATGTGATTGGATTAATTAATTAGCTAAATAATTAAAACAATATATATAATTGTATAGTTCTCATCCCAAACAAGATGAAGATAATAGAAAAATGGGGGTGGAAAGACTTATGAATATAGATGGGAGATTTTGAAATAAAGTACAATAAGAATAATTCAGCAATTCATTAAACAAATCCCTGGAATGCAAGGAAATTTCAAACGAAGAACATAATTACTGAAAAAGAAGTGATGAAATAATTCACACCTGTAAGCTCAATCAAAAAACATAATTCACCACGGCCTGGGTTCGCTTTCCAGCCAGGGAACCTCCAAAAAACAAAACAAAACAAAAAAACAACCCCCCCAAAAAAAAACCGTAATTTTTCTTACATATGAGAAAAACTAATTTGACAAGATTTATCATCTATTTCTAACTTAAAAGAATTTAATTGGAATAGGTATTTTCTTAGTATGATAAAGAGAACCCATTTAAAATACAAATGACTGATGTTGATAGACATTATACAGAAGTGAGTACAAGATTATAAGGTCTAAAACGTACCTGGGGTACGTGGTTTTGGTACATATAGGTTCATTGGGGCTGTGGTATTGGTACATGCTTTTAACAAATAAAAAAAGTTCTGCTGGGAGTAGGACTGGTAACAGTTGATGAACCTATAAAGAATACTTGCCTGAATGGAAGCCTGCCTGCTCACTTTAGGCCAAAGAATTATGTTCGCTCAGTGACAAGAGACCATTACCTACCAAATAATCAAATAAACAAAACCCAGTTTTCGCTGGGCACATTGCTGCTGAATGCATTGATGACTCTTCCAGGCTCCATTGCAGCAGCTAGATGTAATCAAAGTGCTTGAATCATAGCCATTGAGCTGTGAAACTTCTGGGGAGTCTCCTTAACATGGGGGAAATGTTTACTTTTCTTTCTTCTTTTTCCTTCATCTTGAGGCTTGGGATGAGGTTGTGATGGCTGGTGCTCCAGTGATCATTTTGGAGCCTGCAGATGAAGACACAGAGGTTGGAGTGGAATGCTGTTCCATCAAGGACTCAGCTCGAAGAAGCCTGGGCCCTGAGCCCTGTGACTCTGAGAGACTGACTGGTTTAACCATAGTTTTCTGGGTCTCTGTTTCTCCCACCTGAATCTTCTCCAAAGTGATAAAATTCTCAGGAAATAATTTTGCACTGACTCTAAAATACAGATAAATAAGTGATCAAGGTCCCAAAATGCATGATCCTCATAATTTGAGCTTAGTTAGTTTTTTGTTTTTTTTTTAATTTTTTTTTTCTTAGTTAGTTTTTAAAGGTGTAGCAACTTAACATCTACATTGGTTAACTAAAAACTAATCCTCTATATACTTTTCAAAAAAACTATATTTAAAGTCAGATAACCAAGTAAGGTAACTTGCTGTGGGACACTATTGGCTACAAAGAAGTTAAAGGCGAGGAATCCCCAGTAAGATGGTGGAGGTTTAGGTTTTATAGTAGTTCATCTACAGTCTTTCTAGCAATAATTATATATAATATTTAGCTAAATACAAATTAAACATATAAAATAAATGGCATTCTTTTATACCAACAAAAATAGTAATAAGAAATTACACAAGCATCTTTTTGTTGATAACATTAAAATATGAAAACTTATGAAGCAGCATAATATAAGGTATGAGTGACTTCCCTCATAAAGAAATCTTTATTGGGAAATATAAAAAAATTAGAGTAAATGATCTAGAAAAGCTTAGAATAAATGAAGCATTCAGTAGTATTGGTTTGGGCCAAGTCCACATATAAGCAAAAGCAATCTCACTTGGGATTCCAGGTTATTTTAGGAAAAACAAAAACAAAAGTAGTTCATAACTTCATTTATTTGGGAATTAATTTGGAAAAGTAAATGAGTGTGGTTTTCAAAAATGCTTTTTTTTTCAAAAGCCAGTCTTATCAAATATGAAACTATACTATAAAACAACAGTAGTAAAACAGATAAAACTAGAATACTAACAAATAAACTAGGTCAGTGGAACAGGATAGAAGCCCATAAATTGAATAAAAGTATTAGTGTGTAATCAAGTATCATAAGCAATAAGGAAATGAAGAATTATTTAATAAATATTCAGAGTGAGGAAAATTGCTTGATTGCTTCCTTACTATAGACCGAAAATAATCTCCATATGGAAAAGAGATTAAGTGAAAAATCAAAGCAGTGAAAATCAGCCAAAAATAAAATAGAATCTTAGATAATTGGAAGGATGAGAACTTTCTAAAGACTGAAGCAACTGAGGGACATTGTAAAGAAATTTCAAAATGCCTCTGTAGTGAAAATATAGAAACTAAAATTAAAGCCTCCTGTTATAAAATGTCTTTATATTGAAAAGGACAAATTACAGTGCTATCAATATAGTGTATAAAGATCTCAATCAACTTTGTAAGAATAATATTAAGATTCCCATAAATAAATGCACTACAAGCTTACCCTGACAATTGAAGTTTGAATAAATAAATATAATTTGTTTTAAAAATGTTTAAATTAGTGAGTAACCAAAAATACAAATGCAAAGGACCATTTATTTTTATTAAGTAAAAATGGAATCATCTAATGAGCAGATGATTATGAGGTTTTTAGTAAAATTGACAAATCATAAATATTGGAATTGGTTGAAGTTAGTATAATCTCCTTGGAAAACAATTTGAAAATGCAAGTCAGGGCCTACCAATTATTCATACTCTTTGACACAGTACAAGCACTCTTGGGAATGAATTCAAAGGAAATAATTAGAAAGAAAAACATGGTATTTGGAAAATCATATGCATTGAAGCATTGTTTATAATAGCAAAAAACTTCCCCAAATCAACAAAGGAATAAAAGGACCTAAACAACCACCATTACAAATTATAATTATAAATAATATGGAACAAGAGAGAGAAGTTTTACTTGATAACTCTAAGGAGAAAAAGCACATCATAAAATTGTGTAATAGCTGTAGTCACAACCATATAAAATGAGGGCAGGGCCCTCCCCCTACAAAGCGAGAAGACATTACAGAAGTGGTAGCATGCTGAAATTACAGGCAATGTTTCCTTATTAAGGTGTATGTTTAATGTTGCTGGAGAAACCATTCCTATCAGTATGTGTGTGCAGGGTGTGTATAAGCATAGGGTGCAGTGGTTAGTAATTATGTGACCTTGAACAGGTTACTGGAGATCTTTAAGCTTCTGTTTGCCCATTTGTAAAAAAGAGATAATCATAGGAGCTACTTCACAGAGTTGTTACAGGAGTTGAAGAAAGTAATGCATGTGAAACACGAAGCACTAATACAGCCTAGCACTGAGTGAAAGCTCATTAATGTTATGAAAAGTAGCAGTGACTTTGGAAATAATGAATTTGGGAATGATATTGCTGTATCCCTGCTTGTGTATTTTTAGTGGTTTTCCACTAGTCCCAGAAAATAATTCAGATTTCTAATCTTGGCAATTATAGACCTCCATGATTTTGCCCATCTATCTAATTTCAACCTCAACTCTCTAAAATGGGTTTCCTGCTCTAGTCAGGCTCATCTGAGATTTTTTTTAATGTGCAGTTACATAAACATTCAGCCACTAAACAAATACTTAGAGAAACAGTCATGCCCAGGCACTAATCTAGGTACATTTCCATTCTAGAGGAGGGAGACAGACAACAGACAAGGGAACCAACAGAAGAATAAGAAATGTTTGAACAGTTCCAAGCTAGGCTGATACTCTACTGTTATGTACCGTTATGGTTTTGGATGTCACTCTGATGGATCAATACCTGTGCTCTTCTACCTGTTGTTAAGTATTTTAGATATTACACAGGAAAAGTGGGGTCATGTCCACACTTTTGCTTGGTTATTATTAGTATTGTTAAAAACATTTTCCTAGTCCCCTTTACCCACCCAAACACTTATCAAAACTCAGCCCAAACTCAACCTTCTGCAAGGTACCACCACCTCCCTGCATTAAACCCCACTGTCTTCTTTTTTGAACACTTATCTGTTTCCGCTCAGATTTCTCTAAGTCAGTAGGAAGATTCTGTAGGACAGAAAGCATGTTATTGTCATTGGTTGGTTGGTTGTTGTTGCTGTTGCTGTTTTTGTTGTTGTTATTGTTACTTTTAAGAATTTCTCACAATATTTGTCACAATGCTGACCGTAAGAGATGTACCCTGTAAACGTGCATTTGAAACAATGGAATATTTTAACTAAGAAAAGACCATATGTTTGTCCTAATTCAAGAGGAGGTATCAAAATTGTCCTATCAATAACTCCCCAAAAAGAATTTCTGAAATTATTTTCCATAGGTTTGCTTCCCTGAGTGACCAGTTCTAAGAGCAATCTGGTGTCTTAATTAACACCCTGGCCAGGAACAATGACAAATGAATAGTTATGGCACACTGGTCGATTTTCCTAAAAGGTGACTTAAAACTAACTGATACATGAGCGATAGTGAAAATCTTGGAGTTGTCTTGCCTAACTGAACTGCCTTTTTTCTGGTACCCTGTTGCCAATACCTAGACATGCAACTCAGAAAGAAACACAAGACGTAAAGATGATAGCTCAGTGCTCAGTTTGGAGAGAGGGGATAACTTAGAGAACAGACTGTACCCTCACATCGAAAGTGCCCTGTTATAAAGAAATCAGTCAGCTCTATGTTGGCAATGCCCCAGCTCTGTATTACCTACCCAGATTAATGTCAGGTCATACCCTAGGAATTATTCATGAAGCCCCTCTGTGCAATATAATTGCAGATTTTGGCATCCAGAGTGAAGTCTCATTGTTTTATAGATTAGCTTCTCTTCCTGTACTACGGAAGAGACAATGATCTGAAACAACTTAGTCTAGGGGGAAAAGGAGTTCATGTATTTCACATGAAAAAGCATTTGTCAAATGAAAGATCCCAGGTCTCACTTACACTCCACCTTAAGAGTGGGGACCTGCGGCCACACTGAGAAGGAGATGGCTGATGTCTGTGCCAGGCCCATGAATGGCTACTTTCATTGTGGCTCTTTCCCAAGTGAATGGAATGGCTGTTTATCTATGCTTAAGAATTAGTTTTACCAAACTGTAGCTCCGCTAATCTCTACTGCAACATCCCCGAGGGTAATTTATGCATGTGGATGAGGAACCGACTTTCCAGGGAAGGGCACCCTTCAGCAAACTACCTAACTGCACCTAAAGGCTCATTAGAGAGCTTTCAGTGCAATCAGCCTATGGATACATTCAACAAAGGGTCTAATATTTTACCCTGGCAAAGGTCAAGTTACCCTGGTAATCAGCACACCTCAATTGTGATTGTAGACGCTAAGATCTTACAGATTGTGGCTTCTAAAGGCGAGAAAAGGCAGCTTGTTTCTTGTTTAAGTGGAGTTTGCTTATTTTACTAAGTTCACCTCAAAGGTAATAGTGGTCTGGAGCCATTTCCCATGGGTCCTTCTGGTACATGGGTAGTTTGCTTTCTGTGGGCTAAACGTATCTGTGTGTTCATGCATGTATATCAAGGCCTATGTGCATGTGTGCAGAGGTAATACATATGTATTTATAGTAACTTCT
Organism: Lyroderma lyra; assembly: GCA_004026885.1. Classification (NCBI taxonomy): domain Eukaryota; kingdom Metazoa; phylum Chordata; class Mammalia; order Chiroptera; family Megadermatidae; genus Lyroderma; species Lyroderma lyra. The sequence goes on along the minus strand of PVJL010008116.1, from coordinate 18,799 downwards.
ATATTAAAAACATCTTCTTTTGGTTCTAATTAAAACCTCTTCTGAAGAGAGTTAACAAAACAGTTACCAAAATGGGTGAAGTACTGGACAAAAACTAATATTTTTCTCCTCATTAAATTACATAACATGAAAGCCATCAAATAATCCGTACATATATCCTAAATTCTCAGTCAGTAGTAGCAGATTAACAGATTTTCCAGTTCTGTGAAATGTTTTGGAAGTACGAGTCTCTGAAAGACAATTTCTTTGAATTTGATTTTTCCTTCTGGTCTCTGCACATCAGTGATCAGGCCAAAGCTTTTTAAATTAAATTAAAAAATTTTTTTTAAAGTTAGCTCTTTGTGTGAGACTATATATATATACTATAAGTATTTGGAACTCTTCTGGATCATTTAATCCAGTGATTAGATGCTTGAACAATAATATTCTTATACGTATCTCATCTCTACTTGACTGTATGTTTATAGCTTTGACCTGAAAATAATGAGTTGTGGAGGAAGGGAGAGGAAGCAAGCAAGAAAAATCAGCAAGAGCAGGAGATGGGTTACTAAAAATAGGGGTTTCACATACGCTGATGAAAACAGGCCGTCATTCTGGGCTTGTTCTGTGACACGAGATTGTTTCCTTCCATGGAAATTCATTAAATAAAGAGAAACCCAACCTGATAGACGGTGGGTTCTAATAATAATTTAACCGGAGTTTTCATACAGCTAAGATTTATGTTGGCTTGATGAACCACAGGCAATTATTTTCCTCGTATCACTTCACTTATTTGGAAAATTCGATAACAGCGGGGATTCGCTGTCAACAGTAGACATTACATATATCTGTATCTTAACCTGCAGATGCTCCACTCCTTAGCAGAGGAATATCCCCCCACAGATCTGCAATATCCCCAGTTACTCTTCAGCAATGCTTAAGAGTGTTGGTGTTATCCCCTGCATGAGCCTAGCAGCCCACTCTAGTTCTGAGAACCCCTCAAGAATATTCCACACTACTGCAGCATGCAGGTTTGTCAAGTACTGCACATGTAATTCTGCGTCAAGTAGATGAAACCTTGAGCATAAGGACGCACTGTCCCACTCTGGGGTTTTCCTGAATTGAAATTGCAAATCCCATGGTTTTCTTGGGGAGAAATAGGTTCTTTGTCCCCAAGGACCTATTTGTCCCCAAGGTTGGTTTTCCTGAATGCACCATCTCCCCCACCCTGACTAATGACTTGATAGTTTTTCTACCACTTTTTTAGAATACCATGACATTTCTCCACATAGAGATCTCTCCATGCAAAGGCATCTCTTGTAAATTTAGGAGGTGGGACCTCCAGTGGAGGTTTTGTGTTCCATGGTTCTTGGTCCTTCTCCCCTGGGACCAGTCTTCACATTTAATCACTTATTTCTTGCCTGTATTGCCCGTCAGTTTGTAAGCTGCACATCGCAGGGTCCATGTTTGTCTTATTTTCTACTTAGCCCAGGGCTTCTAGGCACACCGTAGGCACCTGATAAATATTTGATGAATAAGCAATTGGATGGATAGGCTAGTTCTTAATGTGTGCTTAATGCATAAAAATCATTACAACTTTCAGCCTTCCTTTACAAAGTCCTGCAAAGAAGAGATCAGCGATGCCTGAGAAGACATCCTTTTTCGCAAGAATTAACCTAAAATGTGTTGTCAATTGCGTATTTCACTATCTTGCTGGGAGAGAAGGCAAAGAAGTCACTTCTCTGAGCAAGGTCTCACTGAATGTTTGATTCCTTTTCTTGGACACGTGTCTATTGTCAATTTAGAAGCTGTAACACTCACCCCCTTGAGTAAATATAACAAATCCTTAAAACAAAGATCTGGACAATCTCCAGTTCTGTCTCTTCTAGTCTGAGCATTTAACTTAGGACTCTTGTGTTGTGCTATGCTCATGATCCCGTCCGGCAGTGACGTGGTGTTCTCCATGTGCCAAGGACTAGTCTAAGTTATTTAGATGCGTTAACACTTTACAATAACCATGGGTGGCAAATTATAACTTCCTATTATAGAGGAGGAAATGCAGAGGTTACTTAACTTTCTCAGTGTCACATAGGTACTAAGCATCAGAGGAGGATTTGTGGTCTGTCCCATGATCTGAACCCCTGTATTCTATTTCTTGATGCTGTAAGCATGTGACGAGATGGCCCTGTTTGGATATTATTTTTTCCCTCATTGCTAGGTCACTAGTGCCAGGGCAGGGCTTGTATTGCACTTAGTGTCAGAGAGCGATGTTAGGATTCTTCATGGCTTTTATTCTAATGCTATCCATGTTTGTTTGTTTAATGTAGTATGCTTAAAACCGGAAGAGGCAGAGAAAAGTGCATTTGTAAGCAATTCTGTCAGCAAAGACTGTTTTGTTTCTGAACACAACAAAATGCTTCGCGGTGGCTTAGTGAGAACCCCGCCCGCCCTAAGGCCTAACCTTCCAGGCTCCCGTGAGCAGCGGGCGGGCCGTCCAGCAGAGGGCGGCCGACCTAACGAAAACCTCCGGCTTCCGATCCTGCTGCTTGAACGTGCCGGCAGCTCCGGGCCCTCAGAGCCGCCTTCGGAGGGTGCTGTCTGTGTCAGGTGGTGGTTGCCAGGCCGCTGGTGGAGGAATACAAATTCCTGTGTGTGCAGGAAGAAGCAGAAAATGTAAAACCCTGGGAAGGAGGACCTTCAAGGCACGTCTCTAGCATAGTCTGGCTATCGCGCGTGCGGGAAAATCTGTCGCTAGTGTGTTCGATTTGGAATCGAAGGGACTCTGTTCTGTTTTCATTAAAGGAGCGTGAGAGTGAGAAGAGACACGGGAGCCGACAGGAAAGCACAGGCTTCAGAAGTGAAGGGACCTGGAGGAAATTCCATCTCTTTAGCAACAAACTTAAGCCATCCTAGATGAAAAATCTACATTTTTGTTGTCGTTGTTCATTTATTGCCATTTTTCACAATGCACGGTGGTACGCCCAGGAATCCGGAGTTAGGAGACCAGGTTTGGTGCCCTTCCTGCCGTTTTCGATGTTTGTGTCATGGGAGCGTGGCTCTCTCCTGACATTCTTGCCTCCTGACACCCTTGTGAAGTCCAAGGAGAGGCTGGGTCACTTAATTCGGCATCTAATGTTTTCACAGAAAAGCCTTCTTCTTACTTCTGTGCTGCGAGTATATAATGTTATCATTTGAGAACTCTTTTGAATTCAGTGTCATTTTGAAAATGTCTGAGGCAAAACTAGACATTTAAAATGTTCACGGGAACTCCCAAGGATGACACCGGGAAGCTGTGACAATCCCATATAGATATGGTCTGGGAGACTCCTCAGTGCTGTGTCATCTTTCCTTTTTTCGAGAATGTTCCTTTGAATGACCTGTGTGGGGAATTCTTGCTATCAGGCCTGTAGTAGTAACATCCAGAACAGGATGATGACACTCTAACACATATTCGTAGTCTTTCCGCTCACTGTATTTTATTTTTGCCATCGAACAATGTGGGCTGGGCAAGGGGCTGCCATTTTCTTTCTGACAGTAACGTGGCAGTATTAACAATAATAAATAAATAAAATATGCTCTCGGCTCTGGGCTTAATTTCAGAGCAATGCCCGTTTCCACGGCTGGGTTATCAGCACTGCACACTTATAATGGAATTTGCAGCAGCTTCCTCAGCAGGGGTAGCTGTAAGGGACTGCCCTTACAAAACACACGGAATTGGGACATGATAGTCGAGTGTTTCTGCATCCCTGATACCGTGATTTCTGCTCTCTTCCCTGGGCTGGGTGAACTCTTCATCGGCAGATGGACACATCTCCTGCTCTCTGGAATGGACAAATCCAGGAGCCCATCTGTCCTTCAAAGGACACACTTCCTTTCTGTGCAGAAAAGCGGAAGCAGCAACCAGAAACTTCAATCAGCGCTCTCAGATTCCAAAACTATGACACCGCCACACTGGTGTCATTAAAGCTAACTAACCATATTAAACGAATATTAAAATATGGGCTCCTTTGCATAACATAATGAGCAAAACCGCTTTTAAGTTTCTCCCTGTGCTTTGAGGTGAGGTGGCATTTACATCCCCAAACTTTGAAGTTGGAACAAAATGTACAGGTAGAGGGTACCAGATCAAATAATAATCAACTTCAAAAAGCATTTGGGCTGTTGAATGTCCCGGAGCTAATTTCCTCTAGACATTTTAAATGTAAATGTCTAAACTCATTTAAAAATTGTAAATTGGTCTAGGTTCAATCAAAAAGCATCCTGTCACAGAACAGGAGACGAGGCTAATTGTCATTTGTTTGTCAAATGAATTCCATTTGGAAAGCAATGAAACCTCCAAGCTAATTCTTTTAAGGTGAGCTGGTAGTTGTATTATCAGTTAAATGCAGTAAAATGCATAATCATAGGATGATAATGAAAACGGAACCTGTGTTAGCGCTGGGGTTCTGCCCGCCACGGGGCATGGAGTGATGAAACTTAAGTACTGTAATGTCGCCTGGGCCACAATGGCACCAAGTCTGGTCTTTAGCCTTATAGACACTTTCTTTGCATTTTAAAAAACTTTATCAAAGCACCGTGGCAATATAGGAAATGTCAAAGTGAAATGCACTGTAGGCAAATTGAGATTTCATTAAGTTTAAATTTATTGCTTTTGACTGATGTATTACCATGCTTGTTAAGAACCAGTAATTTCGAGTATCTGTCTGCCTGGTAAAAGAGCTTTGTCTCCTTGCACATTACTTTGTATAGACTTTGAAAGACCACAGTAATTCAGAGCGAGTGTGGGCTGTTTTGCACTAGCGTTTCGAAGATTGTGAGGCATTTGGGCTCCGACAAACTTCCAAACACTTCTCGAATGTCTTCTTGAGGTAGGTGAGGTCCACTGTTGAGCTCATATTTCTGGGACTTCTGTGAGTTTTGCCAAATGGTCGATGTGTGCAACAGTGGACTGAAAGTGTTTCTTCTGCTGGGACTGTTTCTTCAACATACTGCTGACGTGGGAACACACGAGTGATGGCAGGGAAGTAGTGACATGGGCTCGGTCAGTGCAGCGGTTCAGGGAAGGGAGATGGTAGAGTTTGACCCAGAGGACTTACAGACCAACAAGGGGAGATGCAGAAGTCACAGTGCTGGTGGGAGGCAGAAGGGACCATTAAGTCTCAGCACCAATGTCACCTCCTCAGAGGGGCTGTCACTCTCTGCTTTGGCCACTGTTGCCGTCCCCTCCCCCTTTGTTACTCTCTATCAGCTTGGTTGGCCAACTTTCCGGAAGCTTTATCATGGTATCATTAATACACAGAAATGCAAATATTTGGTGTATACATTTTGTTGTATTTGGACATATGTGTACATTTAGGAAACCATCATCACAATCAAGGTACTGACCATCTCGCCTCCAAAATTTAATTTCGTGTGTGTGTGTGTCCTTGTATTGTTTGCTTGTTTGTTTTTGGTAAGAACACTTAATATGCGAACTATCTCCCTAACGTATTTCGAAGGGCAAAATGCCATATTTGTAACTGCTTATGTACTATGATGCACAGGAGAGCTCTAGAACTTACTCGTCTTGCATGACTGAAGCTTTATACCTGTTGAGATACAACTCAATATTTCTCCCTGCCCCAGCCCCTGGCAACCACCATTCTAGTCTATGTTTCTGTGAGTTAGACTATTTCCAATCTCTCATATGAGGCCTGTCCAGAAAGTATCCAGCCATGTCATATGAAAAAATAGAGACATTTATGGCTGGAGTTTTTCTGGACAGGCCTCGTATATGTTGGATTGTGCAGTATTTGCCCGTCTGTGTTTAGAGCTATTAAATGACCCACCCAGAGTTATGCAGCTACAAAGGACACTCTCTACATGAATCCACATCCATCTGGCTTAAATACTGCATGGAGATACTGACATGCTCAAATGCTCTTTATGGTCACAGGGTGAAATTTATATGACTCCATATTGAGGTGGCACAAAATAAAATAAAAATCCGTTCATTTGATCAGTCTGACCAGCTCATATTTCTGAGGGCATAAAAGGGATTTTTATAAATAGAAGTATTTGAGTTTATGTTAACCTGTTCAAGTTAACTGAATAACAAACCAACCAACCAACCAACCAACCAGTAAACCTTTACTTGACTCTGTACCAATGGTTCTCAAAATGTGGTCCCTAGGCCAGGGGTATCAGCATCCTTGGGAATGTGTTAGAAATGCAAATTCTTGGACTTCACCCAAAACCTAATAAGTCAGGATCCTTAAGGGTGGACCCCACACTCTACTTCACCAAGCCCTGCTCTTCATTTTTTTCTTTTGTTTGTTTTTTTTGTTAGTTCCCTGAGTGGGGATCGAGCCCAGGCTGTGCTGGTGAGGGTGCCGAAGCCTAGCCACTGCACCACCAGGGAACCCCCTAGTTCTGCCCTGCTCTTCTGATGTCCAGGCTTGTTTGAGAATGTCTGCTCTAGATCTAACCTGTTACCTACTGGGGCCTACTCCACTCTCTTAGGTCTCCAGTACTTTGAGTTTTTCAGTCTTGGTCCACTTTTATTGGAAAGAAGCAGTGACAATAATAAGCTGAAATCTCCGATTCGTTTACATTGCCAACCTCCCCTGGAATATCCTAATAAATTCAACATGTGGTCAGCTCAGTCTCACATATTTTCCACAACTCGAGGATCATGGATTGTTAACTGGCAGATTCAGCCTTAACTTGGCAGTACTGCATATTGGTGAATTTAGGGGCATTGTATTCTGGATGGTTTTAGAATTTGATGTCGTGTGGTGTACGAAGGGTCTGTAAAGATGCTGGTATTACCTATTTGATTCACACGAGAACTCAGTAGGAAATAGTTCAATATTCTGAAGCTGTTCTGAGCGAACAGGAGATGGCTGTTCACTTCTTTTCACTCTAGAGTTGGACAAATTTTGAAGAGCAAATGAAGTGCCTCCTTTGGATGGTCATTATAAAAAGAAATTCCTGTTTCATAGCCACAACTTTGGAATTCAAGACATTGTAGGACCACAAGTTGGCTCATAAAAAAACATATTCTAGCTCCTGTTTTCGAGAGAGAAAGTCTTCATTTTATCCCTTTCTTCCCTCCGGGGATGTCTCCTGGGAACTGTCCCAGGTTGAGAGGTTGGTGAAAGAAAACTAATGTTCTACTCAGCAGGGTACTGTCACTCACCCCCGCAGGGACATTAAACACTTGCCTTTCATGTATTTGCCAAGGATCCTACTTATTAACTTAATTCTGTTGGACTTGTAAGATCTAACATGCAAATTCACGTATGTCAATCCACTCATTCACAGAAATATGTATTTCCAGGCAAGGGCCAGTCAAGGCTGCCAAGAAAAACACGTGGTAGCTAGCCCCATTCTAAGTGATCAGCCGCTGTCCTACCTGCTGAATCCCACAGAGATGATTTTAATTCAGGTTTTAAAAAATGCCATATAGAAAACATGTTTTTTAAGTCCAAATTAGAACACATAAAACGGTGCAAAGTAAACATACATGTATTTACCGGAGTTGCTATTAACGTTGCCCTAGGGAGGAGGCCGGAGAAATGCGTCATCTCCTGCTGTCTCCCACGTTACTGAGTGACGTAGCGATGGTGGACCCTGCTCATTTCAGCTCTGGGAATAAGGTCTGCCGCCCGGAGGAGAGAAAAGACAGGTTTCAAACCACCGGTAGTGCCAAGCGGCCCTGCGCAAACACATCTGAACGAGGGGGGCTCTGCATATCCCCTTTATTAGCATCCTGACACCTTGCAAGAGGAAACTTGTGCTGGAGAAAAAGTTGGAAGCAGCGTGACACAGAAGAAGAGGAAAGCAACGCTAACCGGCTGCCCGCCCAGCCCTTTCCTCCCACCGCACACCCGGTCAGGCCTTCCGGTCCTTCATGGTCTAGAAGCAACAGAAGCCCAGGCACCTGTTGGCTCCGGGTCTGTAAGTCCTGTGACACGTAGAAGTCTGACAGCTGGGAAAGTGTCTGCAGGGCACGGTCCCGCGGTCCCTAAGAAGTAGCACCTATCGGACAGACATGCTGGAGTCATTTGCATAGCTGCCTGGGGAGTGCGAAATCACTTCTCGTGGAGGCAGACATTTGGGAGCAGATAACGCCCAGGAAGAATGCCTCTTTCTGCCTTCGGAGATGAATGTAGATGTGAACACATTAGTTCTGTTTTAGGGAGACTCTTCTCTGTTACAGATAACTGGGACTGGGGAGATTGGGTTACCTAATAATGGGTCGCTTTAGTTCTGCCATCATCACTTATCAGGTACATTAGTTTAAAACCTGCAATTTTGAACTTAGCATTATTGAGCTTTGCAAAGATTAAGTTACTGAACTTTTGTTGGTGAGTGTCTCTGTGAAATTTCCTGAAAAGGATAGTCCTCCTCTTTTGTGTGAAAGTGAAGCCAAATCACATACTTTATTGATATTTATAGACATACAAACGATAGTGCTAATGTACTTTAATGTCTGTCTACTTGACTGGCAAGGCTGTGGGCTGTGCTTCTGGGCTTTTGTTTTTGTTAAGATAATGTGGAGGACTGTAGTCTCTTTGTGAGCCTAATCGGGGTAGGTAGCAGGTAGCGTTTTTTTTTTTTTTTTCTTTCTTTCTTTCTTTTTTTTTCCCCCTTGTTCTTCTTGTTTTTCCCAAAGCCTTATTTCAGAAGGAGGCTTATACCAAAAGTCTTTTTCGACAGACTCCATGTTTGCCCCTAATACGGGGACAGTCTCTACAGTGTTCTAACACCAAAAATATCTCCCCGTGTCCATCTGTCTCTTTGGTAGCTTAGGTGGAAAATGTAGGAACATTGATGCTTTAACAAATGGCAAGTCAATTTTAACTCTCTGTGCTAGAAAATGCCTGCACTAAGGGGGAGTAGTCTTAATCTCCAAGCCATGAAGATTTAATGTTTTCTGAGTAATTTTACAGACATTCTGCCTGTCAATGCTAGTAGGGTTTAGAGTTCTTGAGTCACTGCAAGCTTAACAAGCATCCAGGCATAAACCAACTTTGTAATTTTGAGCAAAAGTAATGCATGCTGATCTGTGGTGACTGAACAGAATTAGAGATAATTTGCCTGCCCTCTCGTTAGAGTTTGCACACACCTTCCGCTGATCGTAAATGAATTATAAGCCAATTTATGGCAAAGATAGGAATGGAACCAACATATCCTAGCCAAAATGATTGATGAAATCTTGAATTTTAGAAAAGAATAAACATGCTAGGATAATGGTAATTGATCAGCACATATTGCTAAGAAGCTGGAGAAAGAGGTAGGCTTTGCTAAAACCAAAACCAACATAAAAATCCAGTGCACATATCAAAGTTCACGTCTGGCCCTGTCATTCAGAAACACAGCGCAGGTTTCAGATAGTGACTGTTAAAATGAACTTTTGAAAACTAGTGTGATTAACCACGATACTCATGGTTAAAATGTATTTCTGACCTGTACAGCCTCTAGGGCTTCATAATATGTTAATTTAAAAAAACAAACTTTCTGAAAAATTTGCAGGAACTATAAATAGCAGCCAAAGATGAGTAAGTTGCTTTAGACCCAAATTTTTTATATTGTAAAAATGGCAGAGTTCAAGCTATTTCATGACCTTATTATAATCCATAAATATTTGGCAATCGGTGCAAATGGTATTTGCCACTCACACAACACAAAGAAATCTACCTTAATAACGCAGACAACAGGGACCTCTTCCCTTATCGTTGTTAATGTCCTGGTATGGGGCTCGGTTTTCATTTAAATCAGAAGGTATTTTTAGTGCTGTGTTGCTTTAAATAGTGAATCTAAAAGTAATACTCTTTATATGCCACCGACATTAGTGCATTCTAAAACATCTCCTTTTGTTGTTGGTTCTGAGTCTGAAGTTTGGACATAACAGCAGACTTTCTAGGAGGCTCTGTGTTCCTGGCTTGAGTTAGAATTCAGAGTGGGTGAGCTATCTCCCCCTGTACCTCCAGACACCCACAACTTGTGTGTCTCACCGGGATATAGCAGGGTGTCGATCACACATTGTGACTTCCAGGTGTGGAAATGTATGCAAATGCGATGATCTCCCATCTTACACACGACCCTTAAGAATCTGGCCAAATTCTCCAGAAGGGGCTCTGGTTTCAGATGGAGCTTTAAGTAAACAGTTCATTTTATTTTTTATTCAAGTATCAGGAGACCATCTACTGAGGCTATTTTTCTAGCCATTTAAATCACGTACGAATTAAGATAGGGAGAAGAATTGAGTATATCTCTTTAAACAAGATATACTGTTTTCAATTGCAGAATAAAGCCAGGAGTTAGATTTTGCCTGGGCTATCTGCTGATTTCTCCTGAGGCACCAAGAGGTGGCAGAGGACAAATGAGTGCGGGGTACACTAATGGGACACAGAGTTCCCCAGTTCCTCCTCAGAGAGGTGACTCTGGAGAGGCAAAGAAAGGAAAAGCCAGGAGTGAGAGGTCACCCTGATAAGTACAAAGAAGTTGCTTCCAGGGCTTTCTCCCATTGTGCCTGTTACACTTATTGGTGTGAATAATGTTGTTTTGTTTTCAGAAAGACAGTCATGAGCGGAAAAAAAAAAAGAAAAGAAAAGAAAAGGAAAAAAAAAAGAGTGGGGAATGATAAGCCGAGCTCAGGAAATTTGAGAATGACACATTTGTGATAATATATGTTAATTTAGTTGGATACATGTGAATATTTTCATAAGGAACAAAGAGAAAGACAGGCTGGAGCTGTCATGCATTCGTTTAGACTTTAAATAGGCATTACTCATGTTCAAAATGCACACATCTCTGGGCAACAGGTTTTTGGTGTGTTTTTTTTTTTTTTAAATACATTTTGTTGTGGTGACTTATTTATTTAAAATTACCATATTTTTCTTGCTTTGGAGATAAAAACTCTAGTGGAGCCAGACTTCAAATAGATGATGTTCTGAGCACATCAAAACAAAGAAAGTGTTTCTGAAACCAAATAAAAGCATTTTTTGAATGACTCCCTGATCCATTCAAGTCTCCTTTCAGCTCAGCGGCGCTGGCTCAGATAAAGTCCCCAACACCTCACCATCTATTCAAAAGTATCAGATTCAACTGAAGGTGAAGAAAATGGGCTATCTGCAATATTCATGAGCTGGGAACTTCCCAAGTTTGACCATTGTCTGAATGACTTTACAACTGCTCGGGGTGTGTATTACATAACAGATACTCAGAGGCACCCAGCGCCCCTATCAAGCCAAACCTTGTAAGTGAGTCCAAAGGATCCCGCCCCCCACAACACACACACCCCATTCTTTCCTAATTCAGGTCCCAAGAAAAATACTGCCCAGCCTTTGAAGTGTGCAATCCTACTCCTTGGTTTACCAGACTGAACTAAAGGCCTCGATAACACTTCTTCAAGGGAACTAACTGAACGAAAATGTTTTGTTTTCATAGCTTTGGAGGTAGTTTTGCTTTTCTAATTGGAGCAAAGCACAGTTTAGTACAGCAAAACTAAACTGAAATAAGGAGACAGATTTATTTTATTGGGATAAGATGAAACCTAAACAAGAAAGTACTAAGCAGTTTGAGTAGCTCAGGAGGGAAGGTGGGAGGGAGGGAGGGAGGGAGGAAGAGAGGGAGAGAATGAGGGAGAGAGGGAGGGAGGGAGGAAGAGAGGGAACGAGGGAGGGAGGGAGGGAGGATGTCTGGTTATGTTCAGCAGATTTCCAAGGTCCTGCTACAGGATAAAGAGTTGTAAGACGGATGATACCTGCTTTTAATATTTCCTCCTCACACTAACTGCCATCTATTAAGAATACCTAATGATACCCAACCCATACCGAGCTTAAACATAAGTACCCAGAGTCTTACACTCCACAGCATAGGATGGTAGAAAGAGCCCCCAGATTTCAGTCCCAGCATTGCCACTGTGACCTTGGACTAGCAACTGGATTTTTTCCTGGCCAGATTTCCCACCTAAATAATGAGGATATTGAATCCCACCTCTAAATCTCACCACACCGTTTTACTATCTCCATCAAAAACGATATCTGAACTAGAGGCAAGCCAAGTGTGAGGTCTAAGACAGCCCCCAAACTGGTGGAGAAAATTGAGAACAAAGGCCTGTGAATACCAAGGGAGCTGGCTAAGCATCTGTAGTACATTGACTTATGTCCCCACAAAAGATGTGCCCACATCCTAACCCGCAGAACCTGTGACTGTGACCTTATTTAGAAAAGGGTCTTTGTGGCTAAGTAAAGGCTCTTGAGCTGAAATCGTCCTGGATTATCTAAGGGGGCCCTAAATTCCATGACAGATGTCTTTATCAGAGACAGCAAAGGAGAAGGCACTAACACCAAGATGAAGACAGAGGCAGAGAGTGGAGTGATGCAGCCACCAAGTAGGGAAATATCCAGAGTCACCAGAAGCCAGAAGATACAAGGAAAAAAATTCTGCCCTAGAACTGACACAAGCTGAGTTTCAAGCAAGAAAGCACTAAGTCCCAAGCAGACACCATGACTGGGGACTTGTGGCCTCCAGAACTGTCATTTTAAGCACCTGAGTGTGGGCAGTGGCTCTAGCAGCTCCCGCGTGGCTGCCCCATAGCTTCCTGGCGGCACGGGGGCATGGGCACAGGCTGTCTGCGGGCCGCCTGGGGTCGTGCCAGGCACAGAGCGCCGCATCTCTTCCCTTTGGCTGCCAGTGTGAGGCCTACGGGCAACTCACGGTGCGGCTGGGACCCCACGAGCCGCTCGTGCAGGGGGGCAAGTTCTCCCCTCCCGCCTCTGCGTGTGTCCCCGCGCCATCGTCACACGTCACTGCTGCGGGGAAACCCTCCGGGACGTGGCCGGGTTAGGGGCCATCCGTGGGGTGCGCTGCCGGAGTCCTGGCTTCACTGAATTGGCCTTCACCCCCGCCCTGCCCACCCTCCTCTCCCACGGGAGCTCCCCAAGGGGGAGCAGTGCGCCTGCTGTCGCTGCTTGGCCTTTGTTTTGCGTCATGTACCTGCGATGACGCACGCGGCACGTTCCTGCGGCCTCAGCAGAGGTTCCCGGCCCGGTGCTGGGTACCTGCTGGGCACGGGTCCCCGTGGGGAGAGGGGGTGAGCGCTTGCTCTCGGCAGGGACCCACGTTTGCTCAGGGACAAATGTGCCTGCAGGGGCCGAGTGGGGGCTGATTCCTGTGTTGGTGGTCACCCTTCAATTCACCACTCGTGACTGTAAGCCGTTGTGCAGCGGACTACCCACGCGGGGGTGAGAGTGAAACTGGTTTGAGGGAGAGTATTTGCCTCTTTAATTCGTGTGCATTTAGCCTAGAAGACCCCGCAGGCTCACGAAGGCCCGCAGACCCCCACCGGCGCGCATGGAACGCCGCGCGATGACTTGCGTCTGATGAAGGGGTGCTGGCCACCTGTCAGCCCTGGGCCGCGTTGGAAACTCCCTCTGGGGAGCTGGTACCGCTGACACGTGGAGAACCCGGGGTCGTTCACGGGACAGTATGGAAGGGTGTGTGCGAGCAGCGCCTGCCCAGAGTGCTCGCCTTGGGTTTGCCGAGTCCCTCTGGGGAGCCGGCTCCCTCCGTGGGGCCCGGCCGGCCGCGCTCCCGCCCACAGGACCCCCGCCGGCTGGTGCGGGGCCTCCCAGGCCCTCCCGGGCAGCCATCTGCCAGCGGGGCCGGCGCCCCTCCGGGCAACACGCGTGTTGATAAGAATACACGCTTTCGGCAGTTGACAGACTTTGCTATTCAAAACACTGTAAAAAAATGCCTATAGGAATTTAATTAGCAACTTCCATTAAGCGATTAGATGAGAAGAACAAAGAAACAGCGAGGGGAAGGCTTCGCACTAAAACCGGAGAAGCTGCAGAATATCGTAGCGTAACCAAGGCCGTAGAGAGTCTGCCTCGTGACTCGTTAGAGGTGACATATGTGCTGATGTTTTCTCACACCCCGGCTGCCTACGGCTGGTGAGATGCAGGGCGAAGGGCAGAGCTCTCATAGAGCCCCTCGTCCTGGCTCCTGCAGGTCCAGCTGTGTGGCCTGCGCACCGCCCGTGTGGCCCCTGGGGTCAGTGGCTGCTGACTCTAAATGGGTCACCCGGCTCATCCCTGTGGCCGCTGGCTGCCTACGTGAGTTGGTCACCTAGCTCACAGTTGTGTGTTGGGTCAATGGAGGTGACAGAATATACACGAACCAGACCAAATTCGTCCCTTCCACTGAGAAACCAGATCCCTCCGAGGCATTCAGCAGTATCTTTGGGGCGTGTGTGTGTGTGTGTGTGTGTGTGTGTGTGGCGCTGTGGGGAGGTGGGGCTAAGCAGGTTGAGGGATTTGAATGTAGACCCCATTTGGGTTATACCCCTTCGATTGGCTAACAAAACGACTGGCTAGTTCAAGGCCCCAGGGTAAGGACCCAAGCACGAATTCCCGCCAGTTCTTCACGCCAATGCTCTTTCTAGGGAAGTGAAGAACGGGGAGAGAAACGGGCCAGGTAGAGCTGCTTTCCGGACAGCAGGCCCAGGCCCAGAATGCCACCAACCACTCCTGGCCGGTCGCCGCTCGTGGCAGCACCCACTGATTTCCCATGGCCCCGGACAGAAGAACGGTTTCTGTGTCCCAAAGTACCTGCTCAGTTTTACCTGGCTCAAAGAGCTGCTCAGCAGATTCAGGTGGAGTCCCCACGTCCTATCAGACAAGGTCAATGAAACAGCTAGTTCATCATTCTCATTTTTTAATCGACATAAACTCAGATGTCATAAACCTTAATCTTTACACTTTCCAGAGCAAGTCCTGATACACTTGGGTTTGCATCAAAACTGATCCATGTTTAATATTATCAAATGAAAGTATATGTGTGTGCACACACACGTGCACGTCCAGCAAAGTTAAAATGCACTTCTTATGAGATTAACTATTCTTAGCTCCAATGCCAAAATTAGGTAAAAAAAAACAAACATTAATTAATAATTGAGTCATAGCCTACATACTGTGACTATAAGATATCTCCGTAATGGGTCCTAGTTACTAAAAGGTTAATTAATTTTTCTTTATTTCCAAGAAAAAAATAAGGCTAATTCAAGATAATGAAATAGATAGGTGGATTTAAGGGGGAGGGGGAGGCGCTAGAAATCACTGATGGCTTGGCAAAAGAGTCAAAGGAAATGATTATCATCGTTGTCTTTTGTTCTGGGGAACTCAGAGCTGTTTCTTGTAGTTGGTGTAAAATGAACTGAGAGGAGGCGCGATTTCAGCAGTGGCTGAACGTGGCCCGCCAGCCCCCTCCATGGGGGCCGTGAGCTCTGCGCCCAGGCCGCTGTCACCTGACACGTGACGGCCTCCCCTGCTGAGGGTCGGACTCTCTGTGCTGTGGCTCCCTCCCGCCGACTCCCCGGGACCTCTTTCTCCATCTGCTCTGAGCACAGCTCCCTTAGGGCTCATGGCTAACAGTTTTATAGTCTTTATGGCTAACATGGAGAAGTGCTGATCTGTACAGCTCTTTGAGCAAGAAAGGACTGGAAAGGGCCGCTGGCGATAAACATGGTTTCCCTTGGCTTCCTCCCATCTGTACAGCTTCAGGAGACTGTAAACATATCTTTCTCTGGGTCTTCTTCAGGCCTAGTCTTCCAGGTGAACGCATTTCCATCATTCACTCACGTACCTGGGAAGCAAAGGGGCTTTCTTGGTTACTTATGGTGTCCTGGAATGTCCCTGTGGCCCCTGGGACTTCTCTTCCAGCAGGATTAGCCCCCTGAGCATCGCGCTCCAATCCTATGAAGCTCTTTCACGCGTCAGATTCCTCAGATATTCCTGGGCCCCTACCACGTGCCAGGCTCGGGTTAGGCACAGCAGGAAAAGCAAATAAAAAATACAAACAGTTGTCGGCCCCCGTAGGGCTTACGTGATGGTGGAGAGAGACAGGCGATAAACAAGGCTTCAAAATAAAGAATGGTGTTATTTCGGAGTTTCCCTTAACTGAGAGAAGAAATATTAAGAATTCCTTTTTGATGTGGTAATCCCCGTGGAGAGGGGGGTTAATAGGTGGATCACTGAGTAGGTGTTAGAGGGTAACGCGCCCACCCCCACAATGCAGGGGCCATGTCTAGCTTGTGCACTTCAGGAGTCCAGTGAGAGGAATGCAGAGCAAACGTGTCCATTAGCTCCTTCATGAGGGTGGCAGGGGGTGCTGTGACTTTTTCCACCGAGAAAGACAAGCTCACAGAGCCTATAGTCAGCCCAGAAAGAAGTGTGCTCATGAAAATTAAACACCTCCTTGGATGTTTCTTTGTTAACATACATGGACAAGAAAATCTTGGAATGAGGAAGCATACTGTGGCTCTTGATCTAGAGAAGTCAGAGGTGGCCAAAGCTATTTAAGGATGGAAGGGCTATCTGATCTTCAGGCAACAGCCAGCCAGCCTTCCCCAAGATTATCCTTAGAGGGACTGCGCTGTCCCTCCATCCTGCGGTATCTCTTTTAAACTTATGTTTAAATAGCTATACTTAAATGATAAGGCGTGGGCCTTTCACCTCCAGGATCCTAACTGGATTCAAACTCTGGTCTTCTGGGAAATGAGTTTGGTCGTCTGAGCTGAGCCTGGTGGACCACAGTCCTTATCTCCCAACTCCAAGCATAATTCCGCCATCATGGCAGGCCTGGAAGATGTCTGCTCTTGGGAAAGAAAGGCAGTGAGCTGGAGTTGAAAGGAAATTATTGAAGTAGTTAAGTCAATCCTGAATTCAAATCCCAACCATTTAAGTTATAGTACCTTTCTGTGCAGGCGACAAAGCTGCTTTTTAGCACTGGGATTTCTAGCTGTATTTTAAAAGGGGGACGGAGTCACTTAGTGCAGTTAAGCCTCCCAAAATGAGATCAAAGCTGCAAAGAGGCATATGCTTGAGCACCTTAATAAATTTAAATTTTTCCTGAATCATTTCCTTATCTACCTCAGAAGAATACCTCACGTCTCTGCAAGTGACAGCCACGACTTTCATCTTTCATATCCTTGAAGATGTCTAAACATGTCAGGGAGATATCATGTGCAAAGACTGTGCATTCTAAAGCAAATTCGGTAAGTTTAGAATAACACAACCAACGCTGTCCCCAAACACTCTAAAAATACAAATAAAATCGAGCCAAAAAAGGGACTCACAGGAGACCCGATTTATCTCCGCTTTACTTGGTGGGAGACTCAGAAAGGAGTAATTACAGGCGAGGGGCTTTGATGACTTAGCCTATTGATGAGAAACAGGCTATTGAGGGGGACTTCGACTGTTCTGAATAGTTTGCTTTCCAGGGATTCGGAGCCAGGCATTTACTTCCCCTGCCTCTGGCCGGCTCCTGCATTTTGCTCACAATAAACTGGATGACAGTTTCATTACAGAACGGCATCACTTGTCAAACTTTGAATTACTGATCATAAAAATATCTGTTATGCTTTGAAGGATTGTCGGAGGACTTCCATTTATGTCATTTACACACACACGTGCACACATGCACACGCGTGCACACACGCACATGCGCGCACGCACACGCACACACGCACGCACACACACGCATCTGTCTATCTCAGTAGACTATTTAGGGCAACATGCACCAGGAGAGAGCAGAGGGGGGAAAGAAGAAATCAAACCTGACCGAGGAGCCCAGGGTTGGCTGTATCCTGCCCATACAAACAAGCTTCTATCACAGCTCTAGACAGCAGAAATAAAAGGGAGCTTTTTGGCTCACAGCTATAAAAAAAATTATCATAGTGATGAAGTTCCTCTGCCATCAACGGAGCTGTGATAACGCTGTTTGATGATGATTTTCCCATGAATGTTAAACAGCCGCCGCGGCGGCGGGAAGGGAGCTTATCTGCACCTAATACTGATCTCTAATTCCTGCCCTTCTTGAACTGCTCATTTTCTAACAGCGTTAACGGGCAAATTTACATCCCATCTTAATGCTGCTAAAGAGGACAGGAGATGAAGAGTAAATGACAGCAGTGTAATGAGGGTGGCTTTTCTCTCCTTTCTCTTTAATGGCTGAAGATTTACACAATTGTCTGTAAGCTTATATAGAGAGCTTACCTGAACCTTTTCCCAGCATGGATTCAACTTACAGGAGCTTTTGTTAACTAAACACACATAAATATTTTTAAGGAGGTTTAATAGTGTGACTTCAAAAGAAGCCAAGGGATGGAAAAAGGGCGAAAAACCCCCAAATTAAATGTCATAAATAATATAAATGTCTTAAAGGGCTAATGATTTCCGAATAAACAAGGTGGTGAAAATGATGTTCTCTTAAGTTACCTCATAGCTAAAAAGGTTTTGAATATTAAGACATCATTAATTAAAGCAAGGATTTAGAGGGAGCCATGTTCCCACGTGCCACCAAGACCCGGGATTTCTCTGATCATGTAACATCCATCAAAATACTACCTGTTCAC
The DNA here is from genome assembly GCA_004026885.1 of Lyroderma lyra. Lineage (NCBI taxonomy): Eukaryota > Metazoa > Chordata > Mammalia > Chiroptera > Megadermatidae > Lyroderma > Lyroderma lyra. The sequence continues at coordinate 414 of PVJL010008116.1, read as the reverse complement.
TAATAGGGTGTGAAGAGATAGCAGGTCATTTCAATGGTAAATCTGAATGTTGGGAGCTACAATAGCTAGATGTGGGAAAATCCCATTTGTGCATCCAGATGATAAAAGTAAACCAAATAAAAATCACCCTGGACGAGCCATTTAACATCACAGGCTAGAAACCTTGAAGTTGTCTTTGCCTCTTCCCTCTCTTTCATCCTCTTTATCCAATCCATTACCAATCCTGTGGCCCCTTCCTTTGAAATGCGTTTCTGAATTTACTCCCTCTCCCACCACTCTAACCCGCCTCTCTAGCGCCTCTCATTTTATTTATTTATTTATTTTTTTAAAATTCATTTTTATTGTTAGATTTATTGGGGTGACATCTGTTAGCAAGGATTACATAGGTTTCAGGCATACAATTCTACAGTGCAT